>ML789421.1:168464-196629 GCA_009831015.1 Picea engelmannii
AAATTATAAAAATTATAAAATAAAATATTATATTGGCTCATTGTACTTAGAAAAACCAAGTATATTTTACAACCTAATATTGAAGAGAATGTAACTTAGCTTTCTTCCATTTGACATTAACATATGTCTAGAGCATATGAATACCTAATATGATATATGAGTTCTCAAAAATTTAGAGCAACAATTGTAATGAGTAATCTCACCTAATTCTTTATGGTTTAACATGGATGCTTGATGCAGGAGCATCTCAAGTGAGCCAACGCGAAGACAAAAGACAGCTGGAAAAGCGCCCAACACAAATTTGAAAATGTCTTGAAACATTAATGAAGTCATCAAGTGGAGGCACACTTGTAAAATGTAAACGGACCTTGAGCGATCCGCTCTCATCCTTAGTAGGTAGAAGGCATTTATGATAGTTAATGCAAGTAGATAGAATTTAATGCGTAGATTAGACAGTTTAGAATGAAAGAGGGAAACGTGATATAGACACCCTCATTGTGTATTGTAACAGAGGGGGAGAAGAATGAGATTATGCCAATTGAGAGCATAGAGCATAGAAGAGAAGAAGCATAGAGTTGTGTAGAAGATATCCATGTATAGAAGTTCTGGATTAATACAAGAAGGCTTTGATTCAAACCCATGGTGTTCAAATATTCTCTGTGTATGCATTTTTGAATGTTATGCTCATGAATACTTTACTCTTTCTGTCATGCAATTGATTTTATGCTATGTATGAATGATTTCTTGTTGAATGTTTGAAATCTGAGAGGAAGAGTAAGGAATGAGTTTCAATTGTTTCTCTGTCTGAGTGAGTAAAATTCCTGCAAGGAGTGCAGTGGAGTTTGTCCGCAAGGAGTGCGTCGACAGAAGTCAGAGTTCATCTATGAAAGCTCAGGAGAGATAAAAATTGTTCTCATTTTCACAGAAGTACATCTAGGCACAGGAGCCGTGCAAGGTGTCCGCAGGTCAAGTAGAGTTTGAGGTTTGGTAACTTGAATGAAGTATTGAGAGACTGTTGCTGCAGGGAGTGCGCAGAGTTGAAGGATTTCAATTCCTTGGAGTAATTAAGAAATTTTCTTCAAGGAATGCGTGCAGGAGTCTTCTTCAAGACTCATAGTTGGAGAAAACCCAGAAGGGATAGAGTCTCCACAGCCGCCAAAGGAAGTACAAGAAGTTTGTGCATTGGAATAGTGAGAAGGCATTGAAAGTTTGTGTCGCAAGCAGTTGATTACCATGGGAAAACCACTTGGTAAAAAGTTGTAGAAGTCCTTGTGAAGGAAAGATATGGACGGTCATAATTCTCTATGGAGAATTCTCAAAGTCCCATGAGCCGTCAGATCTCAGGGAGGAACAGGGGAGTTACGACGAGTGATTTTTGAGGGGTTCACACTCAAGAGAGACAGAACCGTAGATTCAAGCCAACCAGGTCCGTTGGATTTACCCGTGGATTTCTACTTCGGAGTTTCGTGAGTTGAAGTCCCAAAATTTTTGCATCAGAATTCGTGAAATCATGAAGTGCGGAATCCTGAGGGAAAAAGGATTGTGTGGGCCACAGAATCAGTAGGGTGGACATGTGGCGCACTATAGACACATAATTCAAATTTTGTTGACCATTTTGGGGTTTCGTGGGGTGAAGACCCAAAATATTTGCATCAGGATTCACGAAATCACGAAGTCTGAAATCCTGATGGAATGAAGGGTTGTTGAAAGGTCAACCTTGTGAGCGCATCATAGTTTCAGTATATTGGGTTTCGGGAGTCGAATGGATGAGTTGATTGACATCACAACCCCTGAAATCACGATAGGGAGAAAGGAGAAATAGGAGAGAAAAGGTCAAATGTTGACTATTTTCGGGTTTCAAAGATTGAGAGACAAGGTGCTTGACCACCGGATTTGCAAAAGTGTGAAGTTTGATCTCCCGAAGTATAGGGGGGGGATTTCTCGAAGTTATTTGTGGGTGCAGATTTCCTGAAAGGGAAATAGGAGAGCGATTTCTAGGAGATCTTCGAGCCAGTGGAAGAGGAAAGATCCTGTGTATGTGGACCTTCCGACCTGTGGGTTGAGGAGGGTTGCATCAGGTTTGGCATCAGAGCACAGAAAGGTTTCTTTGCTTTCTGTAGCAGGGAAAAGGAGAATTCACCATGCCACCGAGAAGAAGGGACAGGCAAACAACTGATCCACCGGAGGACAAGGAAATGATGAGGAGAAGGGGTAGGAAGATGCCTGATCCATCCATGGAGAGAGAGATGCGTGACTTACACGCCAGACTTGAAGACATGGAGACAACACAGAAGCGCACTGTTGGTGTTGGGGATCTTAGTGATTTCGAAAGTGAAATTGAGGCTGAAAATGAAGGGGAAGAAGTTGCAGCCGAAGATGCAGCAAACAAACACTTGATTAGGGATATTGAAAGAATGGGTGCCAGAACGAAAATGGACATTCCAGTTTATGAGGGAAACTTGGATGTAGAGGAGCTTCTAGACTGGATTAGAGCTCTGGACACATATTTTGACTATGAAGATGTCGAAGAGGACAAGAAGGTCAAACATCTTGTCACAATATTAAAAGGGCATGCAACATTGTGGTGGGATGAACTACAAGATGACAGACGTTGCAAAGGCAAGAAGAAGATCAAGAGTTGGGATAGAATGATCGCGAAGATGAAGGCGAAATTCATCCCCGGGGATTATCAGATTACTCTATTTCGAAGAATGCAAAACTTGAGACATAAGTTGACAACAGTGAAGGAATATATTGAAGAATTCTATAGACTGAACATTAGGGCAGATCATTGGGAACAGGATGATGAAAAGGTTTCCAGATACATGAATGGTCTGAGATACGAAATTCAGGATGAGATGAACATGATAACCATCCGAATGGTGGAAGATGCTTATTAGATGGCTCTAAAGGTGGAAGAGAATCTAAGCCGAAAGAAGGGTCAAAGAGGCCGAGGCAAAAGTCATCCCAAAGGAAAATCAGTTGCCTAGGACAAAAATCAGAAACCCAAGGAGGACTGGAAGAAACCTCAGACTCGAACTGAGAGAGGTGGAAGCTCACAGCGAGGGAAATATGCTGAACAGTGAGGGAAACATACTAGAGGTAGAGGAAGAGGTGGAGTAATAACATGCTTCACATGCGGAAAGACTAGACACAAGTCTTATGAGTGTCCAGAGAAAAAAAAAGAAGGAGGTGAGACTCACATCGCCGAAGCGCAGAGGAGAAATGTTGAGGCAGAAGATGTTGAAGGTGGAAGATCGTTGATGATGCGAAAATCTCTTTTGACACCAGAGAAGGAGGTGGAGAGTTCATTCCAAAGAAAAAAACTTGTTTGGACTGCTTGCAAGACCAAGGAAAGGGTATGCAAGGTCATCATGGACAGTGGTAGCATAGATAATCTTGTTTCTACAGAGATGGTAGAAAATATGGAGCTGGAGACGATTGATCATCCAAGCCCATACAGAGTTTCGTGGCTACAAAAATGACATCAGGTAACTGTCACTAAACAATGTTTAGTTGAATTTAAGATAGGAGGATATAATGATAAGATATTATGGGATGTTATTCCTATGGATTTTTGTCATCTATTGCTGGGTAGACCGTGGAAATATGACAGGAATGTGATTCATGATGGGAGGATGAACACATACACCCTAGAGAAGAATGGGAGAACTCACATGTTGCTTCCAATCAAGGATAAGGAGGTGAAACCTGAAGTAAGCAACATTGTACTTCTCATGAGTGGGAAGGAACTTCTTACAGAGGTCAAGAAGAAGGAGGAACCGCAATTCACTGTGGTCAGGAAACCGAAGATTGTTTTGACCAGCACAAGAGTATATGATTTACCAGAAGAGGTTCAAGAACTGCTGGAAGAGTTCGCTAACATAGTAGTGGATGAACTACCTCATTCGTTACAACCGATCAGAAGTGTGAGTCATCATATTGATCTCATGCCAGGATCCAGTTTACCAAACAAAGGTGTGTACAGATTGATGCCGTAGGAGAATGAAGAGGTTAAAAGACAAGTCCAAGATCTTTTGGACAAAGGTTTGGTCAGAGAAAGCTTGAGTCCATGTGTTGTTCCGACAGTACTTAGTCTGAAGAAAGAAGGAGGCTGGAGGATGTGTACTGACTAGAGGGAGATTAACAAAGTAACCATCAGGTACATATTTCCATTGCCAAGGATGGATGATCTGATGGATTTCTTGAGTGGAAAAAAATATTTTTCGAAGATTGATTTGAAAAGCAGTTATCACTAGATCCGCATGAGAGAAGGTGATGAACGGAAGAAAGACTTCAAGACTAATGAAGGGTTGTATGAATGGCTTGTTATGCCATTTGGCTTAACAAATGCGCCAAGCACTTTCATGAGGTTGATGAACAAAGTCCTAAGGGAGTTCATCGGAAAATTTGTCATTGTATACCTAGATGACATACTGATTTTCAATAAAACAGTGGCAGAGCATCTGAAACATTTGGCTAAGTGATGACGAAGTTACAACAGGAGAAGTTGTTGATAAACATGAAGAAATCCTCATTCATGAGGACCGAGCTCATTTATTTGGGTTTTTTTATTTCTGTAGATAAATTGAGGATGGATCCAGATAAGGTCGAGGTAATCAAGAATTGGCCATCACCGAAGAATATCTTTGAGGTGAGAAGTTTTCACGGATTGGCTAGTTTCTACCAAAAAATCATCAGGAATTTCAGTGGAATTAGTGCACCGATGATGGACATAGTGAAGAAGAGACACAAATCTTTTCACTAGACAGAAGAAGCCGAGAAGAGTTTTAATCTGTTGAATAGGAAGATCATGGAACAATCCATTCTGGTGTTGTCATATTTCCAGAAGACATTTCAAGTGAAATGTGATGCAAGTGGATTTGCAATAGGGGCAGTCTTGAGTCAAGATGATAGGTCGATAGTATACTTCAGTGAGAAGCGCAATGAAGCCAATGTGAAATAATCCACGTATGACAAGGAATTTTATGCTATCATTCAGGCATTGAAGAAATGGAGGCATTACTTGATCCCGAAGGAGTTTGTCTTATACAGTGACAACCATGCACTGCAGTTTGTGACTCAACAAGAGAAGTTGAATCAAAGACATGTAAAATGGGTTGAATATATGCAAAATTTCACTTTTGTGATTAAACATATTTCTGGTACTGCTAACAAGGTTGTTGATGCTTTGAGCATGAAGTGTTTGCTATTGCAGGAGTTCAAAGTCAAAACGTTGGGTTTTGATGATCTCAGGGACATGTACAAAGATGATCCAGATTTTAAAGAGGCATATGAGGCAGCTGAGAATCTAATTCTCAAATATAGAAGCCAATGGACAGAATACATGATCCAGGAAGGATTATTGTTTAAAGGTAATCAACTTTGTATTCCAAAATGCTCCATGAGGGAGAATTTGCTGAAGGAGAAACATAGTGGAGGATTGGCTAGGTACTTTGGTCATGACAAGACATTCGTGAAGTTGAATGAGTCATATTTTTGGCTAGGAATGTGAGCAGACATCAAAAGATTCGTGGACAAATGCATAATTTGCCAACATTCGAAGGGAAAGAGACAAAATGTAGGTTTTTATCAACCATTGCCCATACCTGAAAAAACTGTGGGATGCAGTCAGCATGGATTTCATATTCGGGTTGCCAAGAACACAAAGAGGGTTTGACTCAATCTTTGTGGTGGTGGATAGATTTTCCAAGATGGCACACCTCATCCCATGTCAGAAAACCAGTGATGCAACTCAGATTGCGAATCTGTTTTTCAAAGAAGTCATTCGACTTTATGGCTTACCAAGGAGCATAGTTTCGGATCGAGACACTAAGTTCATAGGACACTTTTGGAGGACCTTATGGAAGAAGCTGGGAACTAACTTGTTGTTTAGTTCAGCTTATCATCCTCAAATGGATGCATAGACAGAAGTGGTAAACAAAAGTCTTGGAGACTTGCTGAGAAGTTTGGTGACAGAACACCACAGCCAGTGGGACAACATATTACCACAAGCGAAATTTTCTTATAACGACTCAGTTAACAGAAGCACGGGGTAGAGTCCATTTCAGATTGTCTATGGCATGTAGCCTAGAGGAATTTCTTAGCCGAGAGATTCAGAACATATTGCGATTAGGAGCTCTAGTGCAGAAGATTTCGCAAAGGCGATGAAGGAACTTCATACCCAGGTGAAGGAGCGATTACAAAGTTAGAACTAGGAATATAAGTGGAGAGCAGATCAACACAGAAGACAACTTCAATTTGAAGTTGGTGATTTGATTCTGGCACATTTGAGAAAGGAAAGGTTCCCAAGAGGAACATATAACAAACTGAAGATGAAGAAAATTGGACCATGTAAGCTCTTGAAGAAATTTGGGGCAAATGCTTATGAGATTGAATTACCCAATGGGATCGGAATTTCTTCGATATTCAATATCTTAGAATTGTACCCATATAAAGCTGAGGAAATAGGGACAGGAAATGAACATCCAGAGGTCTAGTGGACAAAATAGATGCCAGTTGTAGAAAATCCATATATGGAGTGCATACTGGACAAAAGAATCAGAAAGAAGACCAGGCGAAAGTAATACTTTGAATATTTGGTCAAGTGGAAGGGCCATCCAATTGAAGATACTAGCTGGGAGTACGAAGTAAAGATCTAGAGGCATGGACACATCGTACACGATTTCATGGACAGGAGACCATGAAAATTTTCAAGCAAGGGAGTATGATGAAGGAGCATCTCAAGCGAGCCAACACGGAGACAAAAGACAGCTGGAAAAGTGCCCAACACAAATTTGAAAATGTCTTGAAACATTAATGAAGTCATCAAGTGGAAGCACACTTGTAAAATGTAAACGGACCTTGAGTGATCCTCTCTCTTCCTTAGTAGGTAGAAGGCATTTATGATAGTTAATGCAAGTAGATAGAATTTAATGCGTAGATTAGACAGTTTAGAATGAAGAGGGAAACAGGATATAAAAACCCTCATTGTCTATTGTAACAGAGGGGAAGAAGAATGAGATTATGCCAATTGAGAGCATAGAGCATAGAAGAGAAGAAGAAGAGAGCTATGTAGAAGAATTCCATGTATAGAAGTTCTGGATTAATACAAGAAGGCTTTGATTCAGACCCATGGTGTTCAAATATTCTCTGTGTATGCATTTTTTAATGTTATTCTCATGAATACTTTACTCTTTCTGTCATTCAATTGCTTTTATGCTATGTATGAATGATTTCTTGTTGAATGTTTGAAATTTGAGAGGAAGAGTAAGGAATGAGTTTCAATTGTTTCTCTGTCTGAGTGAGTAAAATTCCTGCAAGGAGTGCAGTGGAGTTTGTCCGCAAGGAGTGCGTCGACAGAAATCAGAGTTCATCTCTCAAAGCTCAGGAGAGATAAAAATTGTTCTCATTTTCACAGAAGTGCAGCTAGGCACAGGATCCGTGCAAGGTGTGTGAGGGCCACGTAGAGTTTCAGGTTTGGTAACCTAAATGAAGTATTGAGAGACTTCTACTGCAAGGAGTGTGCAGAGTCGAAGGATTTCAATTCCTTGGAGTAATTAATAAATTTTCCACAAGGAGTGCGTCCAAGAGTCTTCTTCAAGACTCAGAGTTGGAGAAAGCCCAGAAGGGATAGAGTCTCCACAGCCATCGAAGGAAGCACAGGAAGTTTGTGCATTGAAATTTTGTGTCACAGGCAGTTGAGTATCATGGGAAAAACACTTGGTAAAAAGTTGCAAAAGTCCTTGTGAAGGAAAGAGACAGACGGTCGGAATTCTCTGTGGAGAATTCGAGAAGTCCCGTGAGCCATTAGATCTCACGAAGGAGCAGGGGAGTTACGGAGAGTGCTTTTTGAGGGGTTCACGCTTAGGAGAGATAGAACCATAGATTCAAGCCAACCAGGTCCATTGGATTTACCCGTGGATTTCTACTTCGGAGTTTCGTGAGTTGAAGTCCCAAAATCTTTGCATCAGAATTCGTGAAATCATGAAGCACGGAATCCTGAGGGCGAAAGGATTGTGTGGGCCACAGAACCAGCAGGGTGGACAGGTGGCACACTATCGACATGGAAGTCAAATTCCATTGACCATTTCGGGGTTTCGTGGGGTGAAGACCCAAAATATTTGCATCAGAATTCGCGAAATCACGAAGTCTGAAATCCCAATGGAATGAAGGCTTGTTGAAAGGTCAACCTTGTGAGCGCATCGTAGTTTCGGTAAATCAGGTTTCAGGAGTCGAAGGGACGACTTGCTTGACATCGCAATCCCCAAAATCGCGATAGGGAGAAAGGCAAAATAGGAGAGAAAAGGTCAAGTGTTGACTGTTTTCGGGTTTCGTAGATTGAGAGACAAGGTGCTTGACCACCGGATTCACAAAAGTGTGAAGTTCGATCTTCCAAAGTATAAGGGGGGGAATTTCTCGAAGTTATTTGTGGGTGCAAATTTCCCAAAATGGAAATAGGAGAGCCATTTCCTGGAGCTCTTCAGGCCAGTGGAAGAGGAAATATCATGTGTGCATGGAACTTCTGACCTGCAGGTTGAGGAGGGTTGCGTCAATGCTTCTATGATCCCCTAAAACAAGCGCCTATATTTCGCCAGGTACTATGAAATCCTCGACAAAATAAAAAACCTATGGATGTGGAAGTAATGCCATGACTTCCTGGACATGCTTGAAAAATATCAGACTTTGATTTTGGTCAGAGAGGCCAGCAACGATAAGACCACACAGAGAGGAGGAGAAGTTTCAGTGTTCACATCCCTCACTGATCACAGGAAGGGACCGACATAGGTCAGAAGCCTCGATTATGACAAGTGCAATGGCTACATCAAGGAAATTGTGACAGATGTCTTGCACGACCATGACCGCAGAGCTACCCCCTGCAAGGTGAGCTTTAGGAATGCATTCTATCACATACATCAAAAGGAGCTGTTTGTAGCGGTCAAGGGTTTTTACTCGGGCCAGTTTGTTTACTGGATAGAATGATGGAGGGTCCAACATGTTATCTGGAGAGAGAGAACCAGTCATTCGGGGTTGGATCAAGGCCAAGGAGAGACTATGGGTATGGAAATATATGAACCCTATCTACTATCACTACCTGGATCTAGAGTATGGGCACCTTTCATCTATCAGAGACCTCATGGATGTTCATCCCTCACTCTGTTACATGAATCAAGTTAAGAATGACTCACGATGAGGATTTCATCTGAATATCATGTCAAGGCCAGCTCTGAGACTACAAACGACTTCCCCCTTTTTATAAATACCATTATCAAATAATCTCTCTACTTACATGCTCAATATTTAGACTACATGTTTTATCTCAAAACCCGAATCCACCAGGCTACAGGTATTTCTCCTTGCTTTCAATGATTAATATTCAAAGGATGACAAATGGTGGATGGATCTCTACTACAGGGTTATGGGACTATAAAGAAATCAACCATTTCTCTCACTTCTCCACTCCATGGAGGTGCTCCATCCTCCACTCATCCAAGTTGTTACAATCATACTGTGAAAACATGGATCTCCACTCCTTCGGGGCCCAGGGAAGAAAATTTCAAAGAAAAGGATATTTTTGGCTCCACCTTCATTATGGAGCAGTCTGTAGAACCTCCAACCACAGATGTCAAAGATCCCCATGTCTATGACTCTGCTTTTATCTACCAGGAAAAATCCCTCATCTGTCACTTCAACAGAGTATGGCCCTTGGACTTTGCACTAAGAGAATGGGTAAACAAGACTTGGTGGTCAGGTCACGAGTTGTTCATTTTCTCCAAAGGGTTCTTCATTGTAATTTTTTCCACAAAAGCAGACCCCAATGTGTGCTAGAGAATGGTCCTTGGTTCTGGGGAAGATATGGTCTTTCCATGCAGAGCTGGTTCCCTGAATTCAACCCATTGACTATGACTTCCTTGACTACACCGGTCTCAATAATACTCCCCAATGTACCTCTTCATTTTTATACTCCATATTTTTTACTTACCCTTCATAATGTGTTGGGTAAGTTCATCAATATTGACACAGACTGGATAATGAAAGGCTTTGTCGCTTTCTCATGAATATGCATTGAAATTGACCTCATTCAAGGGCTTCCAGATAGGATACTTATAGATTGGGATGAGAATGATTCTTACATGAATATGGTCAATTATCAAAACAATTCCTTCAATTGCCTCTCCTCTAAGCAAATAAGGCACCTCCAGGAAACTTGTCCTTTATCCCTAACCCCAGCCTCATCCCCTTGAGTGCTAAAAAGGTCTAATGGATGGAAAGACTCTAAAAATCACAAAATCCTCTCGAACTCTTCATCTGCAACACCATCATCACAAAGACGCCCCAACTCCCATGCATTATACAACACCAAAGAAGTCTCCCACAAATGCATAACAACCAACTTTAGATCCAAAACACCAGCCTTCGGCTTCAACAAAAAACCTTGAAGCTTAAAAAATTTTGATTCCTATTCTCCCAGTATAGCCTTTGCACCCCCCTCCCCCCTCGAAAATGATGGATTGAATGACATAATCATGGCCACAACCCCGCTCAGTGGGACTCATAAATGTCCTCATGAATCAGATAATTTGGAAAGTGACAAATAAGAACCCTTAGATTTAGTAGCTCAATATTCTAGCATTTCCTCATACCACCTGGCTTTGGTGGAAAATACTGCTAAGCCTATTAGTTCTTCTTCTTGGATTGATGTTCGTAAGAAAAAAGGTACAAATGATCCTCTCCAGCCAACATAATGATCCAACCCTTTCTCCTTATCTTGTATATTTCATCTTTCTATGCCCATGCATTCCTTTTGGCTCTCTTTTAGCACAGGCTAGTCTGTAGTGCTCACATGTTCTCTTTCTCGGTCTCTTTTGCAAATTAAAAAGATAGTAGTAATAAATATAATTGTTATTAGCAATAACCACATTAACTTATAGATTTGATTCTTATACTAGCGTATTGAAAATTCATATATAGGCATATTGAAGATATTTTATCCCTACATATAAAATATTATATTTTCTTCATAAAATTTAAGTCATGGAAAATCAAATTATTATCACAAGATTGTTAAAAAACAATTAGGTGAGAAAATTCCACTTCACATCCAACATCACATGTATTTATTTCACTCACAAAAAATTAATGACTTTAATGAATAGATGTCATCGTTATCTAAGATGAAAAGTTCAAACTTAGATATCTAAGATTGAAAAAAAATTACATTGTGGGAGTTCCACTATCAAAACTCAAAACTTAGGTATAACTTAATATTGAAAAAATCACATTTTCAACAATAACATTTTCAATTGGTTAACCAATGACATGTGTTATAAAAGTAATTTAAATATTATGAAAAAATAATAAATAATTTACTTTAACATTTTATCAAATTAAAAAAATGAAAATATATAATATTGTGTTTAAATTTATTTTGATATTTCAATTAAAAAACAAATTTAAATAACAAAAAGTGTTTTGATACTTTGAAATATATTAAAAAGTAAAATCCTTATCTACCCAAGAAATAAGCTAGAAAGTACAAAAATTTTACAAATGTTAATGTTTTGGAAAGAAAGAAATCTCAAATTTTGAAAATAATCCAAAAGTTTTGTTTCATAGATAGTATGTCTCTTAGTATCATAGTCCAACATTTCTTCTATATTAAATTTGTTGGCTTGTTTCATGGAAACCAAGTCATTTGTCAAAAATGCAAGATAATTTTATAACACTTAGATTTTATAGCTCCATTTTTCTTTAAGTAGCATACCAATTTCTCAAGCTTGTTTTACAACTTATAATTTTTTCTTTAAATCTTTATAGTATTCAACATAATCCTTGTTTGTCAAGTTCATTAAGCATCATGAATGATACGGAGTCCTTATGCATCATCTACATGTTTTTCCTCTTCTGTTGTAATGATGAATCTGCAAGCCACACAACAATAAATAGATAATTAATCAAAAAAATTGATCTTCAGAAAAAAAAAATCAAATGATTCACACTCTATCAACAATAAAAAACAACCATGAGCATACGTTGGTTTGTGATCCAAACTGTCCTTTGTTATAACTAGGTTTAGACCATTTCATTATTTTGCTCAATTCATGCAAGATAGCGATAACTCCTTTAGTCATTTGAAGAGAAACAAAAACTGTAGGAAGGCAACATAATGTAAGAACAATTTAACTATCAAGTAAGAGCAATTTTTCCCAATTTTAAAATATTTATAATTTCATGCTAACTATAAGGATAAAAAAATTATGAATATTGTTGATTAAGGTTGGTTGCCATTGATGCCAACCCTTGAAGAAAGCCCTGTAGCACAAAGGTTTGGGTAATGGACCCAATATTGCTTGATGTAAATATGACTCACTATTGTTTTTCCATGGTTGATAAGAAATAAATATGGATGAACTCCAAAGTGGTCCCCTTATGGTGAAAGCCCTCATGGGAAGATGCTTTGCGGAGTAAGAGAACCCATTCTTAATTGTGGAATAATAAGATGAAGGACAGTGAATTTTTCAAGGACACTATCCCATATGGATAGTTCTTGTCATGCCATTTTTGTTGGCATCTGGAACGTCACATAACTCCTCACGGTTAGAGAGTTATGGCCATGAGAAGCTGGAGACCTTAGGTTTGGGTAATGGACCCAAGTTTGTTTGATGGGTAACTGTATGAGTTATGATACATTTTTAGATAATAATATTCTATATGGATAGTACATGTCATGGAATTTTCGGTGGTATGTGTAACGTCACATAACTCCTCACAGTTTGAGATTTATGGCCTTACGAAGTTGGAGGACCCTCATATGTCATCTAGTAGCCCCAAAAGGTCATAGTAGTCAAAGTGGTTTAAGAGATTTTAAAAGGTAAATAATAAAGTGAAGTAATTAGTGTATTATAATTCAAAGTGAATACAAAATCAATTATTTCAGTAATAAATTTAATGGATAAATTAGAAGTGGGTTAACCCTAAAATAAGGAAAGTGGGGCCAAGTGACCTAGAAGATGTTTTTAGGGAAGTTACTTGGAGAGTATAAATAAGAGGCAAGGCTCTCTCATTTTAATCACACTTTAGAATATTGAATATCTATAGGTGTCTGAGGTAACCAAGGATATCTAAGCCGAAATTTGGAGGGAAGGTAAAGAAAAGAAGGCTGAAATGAAAGGAAGGATAAATTCTTTTGATGGTGCTTTCTAAGGTATGTTATTTACAGGTCATCTCACCATTTTCACTATAAGTTTTTTTATATAATGATTCAGACCATGAAATTTCTATTCCATTGAGAAAAAATATCTAAGTATCTATGGTAAAAAATCCATCTTGTGGGTCATTGTATTTTAGAGTTACACTCCGTGGAAAATAGGGTTTGTGGCTAGTCCCGAAACTAGTCAAAAAGAGGTGTTTCGGGTAAAAATATCATAAATTCTTCATAACAGATCCAAATTTAGTTAAACCAAATGTTTTGGTTAGGGTATATTCTTTAGTATGTTGTGTAATAGTTTTAGATCATTTCAACAAATATTTTGTGTGGGGCATGCCCTACAAGGTCGATCTCTAGAATAAGCCAGAATTCAGTAAGGTATGTCATTTTTTCCATAGCTTATTTTCTCAAAGGTTCCAAGTAGTGACACCTAGAGGAATTTCATAAAACACACTGAAGAACATTGTATATTAGTTTCATATCTTTATACATTACAAGTACAAAGTTATGATTACTTCAAGTTAGGGTTGTTGACTAATCCAAAACTAGGCATGTGAGACTAAAGAAAAGTTTGATGAAAATGATAGTCTCTTGTTGTTGAAGTTAAGGAAGGTTTGCAGGAATGTGATCATATACACCAGGTCTATTACAAAGCTACAAAACATATTTGGATGATGAAATTGATGATGGATTTTAGTTGAGGTATAGGTTGATTACAGGTTATTTGGTATAGGTTGGTGCATGGTTGATGCACTTGTTTATGGTACAAATTTATTACAGGTTGAGGTACAATTTGATGCATGGTTGATGCATGGTTCATATTTTTTGGTACAGGTTTACAGTGGTATATTTCACAGTGACAGGTTGACAGTGGTTCCATCATTCTACTTTTACTTCGGGGTGGAAGGATGGGGCAATGACAGGTGGTTGTAACCACCTTCCAGTTATAGCCGGAGAACATAGGGGGTTGTAGCCATAGAATTGGGGAGTTGGAGCTTCCCTCAGGTTGTAGCCTGAGAAACTAGGGGGTTGGAGCCTCCTTCCAGTTGTAGCTTTAAAACAAAGGAACTTGGTGCTTCCAATGAATGTAATTCTTCAGGACATATAAGAAAAAGCATTATGTGGTTTTCTCCCAATTTGGGTTTCCACATAAAACACTAGTGTATTGTGTATGTGTATGTATGTTCATTTGTTCATTTCTTATTTACTCTTCATTTATTGGATGATAATGTTTCATTGATATAACATTTGGATTATATGGTTAAAAAGGATTAAATTTCTCTATTATTGATTCACCCCCCCTCTCAGTAATCCTACAATTGGTATCAGAGTAGGTTCCTTCAGAAATCAGTTTAACCACTGGAAGGTAGATCATAGAGAGTACCAACTCATATAAAAATGGAATAACATAGTTTGATGGACAAAAGTATGTTTTCTAGAGCATAAGGATGAGGACATATATACAGACACAAGGATTTCAAGTTTGGCAATCAATTGTAGATGGATACACATCACAAACAGTTCCACCAACAAATGACAAAGAAGTAAAACTCGGTGAGAATAATTCCAAAGCCGCAAATGAAATTTTGAATGGTCTCAGTGATACGGTATTCACCAAAGTTGCACACTGTAAATCCGCTAAATATATTTGGGACAAGCTTCAAAATATTTATGAAGGAGATACAAAAGTCAAAACAATAAATATTCAGACTTACAAAGGTCAGTTCGAAGAACTAAAATGAAGGAACATGAAGATATCACAACCTACTTCTTACGAGTCGATGAAATAGTGAATGCAATCACAGGATTGGGAGAAGAAATTGAGGAATCTGTAATTGTTCAAAAGATACTAAGATCTCTTCCTATGAGATATCAGATATGGACTCAATAAGCATGGACAAACTGCATGAAATCTTTACAACATATTAAATGAGAACTGAGCAGGAAAATCCAGATGTAAAAGAAGCAACCTTCAAGGCATCCAAAATATCAAAGAAAAAAAAAAGGAACAAGAAGAATATAGCAGCAGCAGTGACGCCTCGGAAGATGATGAAGAAGTGGCCAACTTCGTCAAAAGACTAAACAAGGGAACCAACAGTAGGTATAGAGGTAATATCCCTTTAATTTGTTTTAATTTTGATGGTATTGGTCATTTTGCTAACAAATGTCCTCATAATAAAAACAAAAATGATGAAGGTTATGCAAAAGGAAAACATGCATATAAAGGCAAAAGAACTACAAAGAAAGTTTTCAAGAAAAGATTATACACCAAAGAAGACATCTCAACATCAGATGAAGATGAACTTAGTGACAATGAGACATGAAGAGTTCTATTCATGGCAATAAAAGACTCTGACAAAGAAGACTCTGAAGAAGAATATGAAGAAGTCGAAGAATAATGTGAAGAATTCGAAGAAGAAATTGAAGAGGCATAAGTTGAATATCGAAAAGAATTAATGTGTTCCATAGAAGTTATCGGAAGAGAAAAGAAAAAAAACAATAAACTACATGCATAACTAGACAAGAAAAAAGACACTAGAGAACTAGAACAAATGATCACAAAATTGAAGGTTCAAATAGAAGAAGATAAAATAATTGAATAAACACTCAAAGAACAATTAGAAGAAAAGGACAAGATCATTGGAAACTTGGAAGCAGAGGTTGTCACACTAAGAAAGGATATTCAAAAGAAAAATATGCAGAATAGCTCAAAAGTTTTGGATGACATTATCAGCAGTAAAAAATCTCATCTTGATAAGTTCAGACTTGGATACAATCAGATAGAAAAGGGATCAAGATCCAAAACAACAGAGAAAGAAACAAATACAAAGAGTTATGCAGAAACAATCAAAGAGGATAGGAAGATATACAAGGAAGATTATAGGGACACTCCTCCTCCAAGAAGATTCAGATTTCAAAATCAACAATAGACATATAGGCCTCAAGAAGAAGAAGGAGTCATAAGAGCACCTCCTTTCAGAAGATCTTCAACTCTCAGGTATCAAACTATATTTTTTGGTTTATGTTATGCATGTAATAGGTTTGTACATAAAGCTATGAATTGCAGAGATAACAACAAGAATAGTAACAACTTTGAGAGTTATACACAAAGAGATTATTCAAGGACACCTAGTGACACACAAAGAAGAAGTTAGAACAGGTTTGAATCTTTGAGCACTAAAGTGGAATTTTACAAATGTAACAATTTTGGATACATGGCCAAGGATTGCAGAATAGTAGTCCCTCCTAAGGAACCTCAACATAATAACAACAGTCACAGAAAAAAACCTCAGAAAATGACATGGATAAGAAAGCAAGATCGGTATAACAATGAAGAATGCATAGTCGCTCTACAAGCTAAGCAGAATAAACATGGTTGGTATGTTTACAGTGGATGTTCAAAACACATGACAGGTGATAAAGACAAATTTCTTACATTACGAAAAGTAAAAATTGGGCCAGTCTTCTTTGGAAATGATAATTCATTCAAAATCGTTGGAGAAGGCACAATCTGAATTGGGAACAAGAATGAAAAGGCACAAAATGTTCTACTGGTAGAAGATATGAAACATAATCTTCTAAGTGTGATTCTAATGTGTGACCAAGGTCATAAACTTACTTTTGATTCAGAAAAGTGTGAGACAAGAAAATAAGGTTCAGGGAAATTGGTCGGTACAGTTGCAATAACTTCAAACAACATATATGTGTTAAGTGAAATTGGAGATGAAAAGTGTTTTCTAGGAAAGGAAGATGAAAGTTGGCTATGGCATAGAATAATGGGTCACATGAATTTTGATAACCTTGTTAAAGTCAGCAAAAGAGAAGCAATCAGAGAAATGCCCCATATCACGAAACCAACCAACACTTTATGCAAGCATTGTCAATAAGGAAAGAAAACAAAGACCAGGTTCAAATCAAAGGAATATTCAACAACAAGACCAAGGAAATTGTGCACACTGATCTAGTTGGACCAAATACAACAAAGGGATTAAAAGGTGAAAAATAATTTATGTTATTAGTTGATGATTATACAAGAATGATTGTAGATTGATTTTTCAAGAACAAGTCAGAAGCTTTTGAAAACTTCAAGATATACAAGGAAATGGTTGAAAATGAGATGGATTCAAGAATCAAATGTTTGAGATATGGTAATGAAGGAGAGTTCACTTCAAAGGAATTTATGGACTACTGTAGTAGTCATGGAATAAAAAGACAATTCTCCATTTCTAGGACACCTCAACAGAATAGAGTTGTTGAAAGAAAGTACAAAACAATACAAGAAATGGCTCGAACATTGCTAATTGATTCCAAATTGACAGATATATTTTGGACATGGGCAGTGCATACAACAGTTCACATTTAAAACAAAGTAATGCTCAGAAACAACACTGATAAAACTCCCTACGAGCTATGGAAAGGAAGAACTTCAAAGTTTTTGGAAGCAAATGCTACATCAAAAGAGAATATGGCAGAATGGGAAAGCTTGACTCTCATGTGGACAAAGGAATACTTTTTGGTTACTCAAGTACAAGGAAATCATACAAGTGTTACAATCTAATATTTAACAAAGTTGTGGAAAGCATCAATGTAACAATTGATGAAACAGGCAGACCTGAATCAAAGGAAGAAGAAAACAAATCAATGGAACAACTTTTCGAAGAATAAGATGAAAAATAAGTAGAAGAGGAAGATGAAGATGAAGAGAATCCGACAAAAGAAGAAGAGAAAGTTCAAAAAGTATCTCCAAAGACACCTAGCAAACAAGTATAGAAGAATCATCCTTCAGATCAGATTATTGGAAACAAAGATGCATGAGTTGAGACTAGAAGAAAAATCAATTCACCAGAACAAACACACGTAAAACTCTTATCTACAATTGAACCAAATTGTTTTGAATAAGCCAACAAGGATGAATTTTGGAATAAGTCCATGGATGAAGAATTGTATCAACTAGAGAAAAATGACACTTGGGAATTGGTTCCAAGACCAAAGAATAAGAATGTGATCGACACAAAATGAGTTTTTAGGAATAAATTGAATGAAGATGGACATGTTACAAAGAAAAAAAGATATATTGGTATGTAAAGGATATGCAGAGATTGAAGGAATCGACTTTGAAGAGACATTTTCCCCAGTTGCCAGGATGGAAGCAATTCATTTACTTTTATCTTATGCATGCTCCAAAAATGTTAAAGTATATCAGATGGACGTAAAATCATCTTTTTTGAATGGGGAACTTGAAGAAGAAGTCTACATTGAACAACCAGAAGGATTTCATTTGTCAGAGAACACAGACTATGTATGTAAATTAAAGAAGGCCTTTTATGGTCCAAAACAGGCTCCTAGAGCATGGTACTCCAGACTGGATAAGTATCTATAGTAGGAAAGGTTCATAAAAGGAAGTGCAGACAATAACCTCTACATCAAGGTAAGTCAAGGTAATAGTTTATTAATTGAATTTTATGTTGATGATATTATTTTTGGTAGTGATGATGACAGGTTAAGCCAAAAATTTGCAAAAGACATGCAGAATAAATTTGAAATGTCATTACTTGGAGAACTATCCTTCTTTTTGGGACTTCTGATATGTCAAAGAAACCAAGGAATTTGTATTTCTCAAACCAAGTATATCAGAGAAATGATAAAGAGGTTCGGAATGGAAGATTGCAAACTAGTTATCACTTCCATGCAAACCAGTTGTAAGTTGAGCAAATATGATGATTCGAAGTCTACATATCATAGGCAATATAGGTCAATGATTGGCAACCTACTATATGTGACAACATCTAGACCAGATGTAATGCAAGAAGTTGGATAGGTGGCACGATTTCAAGAAACACCTGAGGAATCACATGTATTAGCAGTGAAGAGGATTTTCAGATATCTCAAAGGAACAAAAGATTTTGGGCTATGGTATCCAAAAGGAAAGGATCTATCACTAATTTCCTACACAAATGCATATTGGGCAGGTTGTATTGATGACCGATGAAGAACCAGTGGAGTAGTGTTCTACTTGGGTGAGTGTTTAGTATCATGGTTGAGCAAGAAACAATCATCAATATCTCTATATACAACCAAGCCAAAGTATATTGCAGCAACCACATATTGTACACAGGTTCTTTGTATGAAACAATATTTGACAGATATACAAGTTGAGTATGATGAGCCCATTTCTATATATTGTGATAATACAAGTGCCATTAATATCTCCAAAAACCTAGTGATGCACTTCAAGACAAAGCACATTCCAATCAGGTACCACTTCTACGTGAACTGGTTCCAGAAAAGAACATCAGAGTTGAGTATGTAGGCACAAAATAACAAGTGGAAGACATCTTTACAAAACCACTTCCAGGAAGCCTTTGAATATCTTCGCCAAAGACTTGGAGTTATTTCTACTCCAAAATGAATGATTTTTGAATGCTTATCTTATATGTCTTAGATGTACATGAGGAAGCACCATAAGAGGACAGTTCAGTTAGGGAGAGCAGCCCCGTATGGAAAGATACCTTTTCCATTGATGATAAA
This sequence comes from Picea engelmannii, assembly GCA_009831015.1. Classification (NCBI taxonomy): domain Eukaryota; kingdom Viridiplantae; phylum Streptophyta; class Pinopsida; order Pinales; family Pinaceae; genus Picea; species Picea engelmannii. The sequence goes on from ML789421.1 coordinate 188,200, forward strand.
GGGGGGGGAGATTTATTAGATGCAGAGGACAGAGGCATGGTTCTAGGGGGAGAATATTTATCAGATGCAGAGGACATAGGCATGGTTCTAGGGGGGGAATATTTATCATATGCAAGGGACAGAGGCATGGTTCCAGGAGGAGCATGAGTGATATGATTTCATTATTACATCAAAGTGTTGCCATCAATGCCAAAGGGGGATATTGTTGATTAAGGTTGGTTGTCATTGATGTCAACCCTTGAAGAAATCCCCATAGCACAAAGGTTTGGATAATGGACCCAATATTGCTTGATGTAAATATGACTCATTATTTTCATTCCATGGTTGATAAGAAGTAAATATGGATGAACTCCAAAGTTGTCCCCTTATGGTGAAATCCCTCATGGGAAGACACTTTGTGGAGTAAGAGAACCCATGATTAATTGTGGAATAATGAGATGAATGACTGTGAATTTTTCAGGGAAAATATTTTAGATGGATAATGCTTGTCATGCCATTTCTGTTGGTATGTGAAACGTCACCTAACTCCTCACGGTTAGAGAGTTATGGCTATGAGAAGTTGGAGACTCTAGGTTTGGGTAATGGATCCAAGTTTGTTTGATGGGTAATGGTATGAGTTATGATACATTTTCAGATAATACTATTCTATATGGATATTACATGCCATGACATTTCTGGTGGTATGTGTAATGTCACATAACTCCTCACGGTTTGAGAGTTATGGCCTTACGAAGTTGGAGGACCCTCATATGTAATCTAGAAGCCCCAAAAGGTCAACGTAGTCAAATTGGTTTAAGATATTTTAAAAGGTAAATAATAAAGTGAAGTAATGAGTGTATTATAATTCAAAGTGAATACAAAATAAATTATTTCAATAATAAATTTAATGGAGAAATTAGAAGTGGGTTAACTGTTGGAAGATTGGTTGTTGTCATTGATGTCAACCCTAGTCATGTGTTTTGGATTGCAAGATTGATAAAGGTATTTAGACATGAAGGACAATGCTCATGCATATACAACACCCATGACTGGATAATATAGATCATGTTATTTCTGGTGGTATGTGGCATGGCATGTGGATCCTCATGGTTGAGGAGAAATGAATTTTTGAAGATGACAAAGTGAATTGAAGAAGGAAGTACATGTAGGCCCTGAAGATAATTAAAGAAAAGAATTACAAAATAAGAAAGTGTCAGGTCGGCCCTAATGTTAAAATGAAGTGAATAAATGGTATAAGTAAACATCATTATACATTCATTTTGATACAAGTCAAATTTCATAGGAAATAAGAAGTAAAGAAGGTTGGATTTCAAGGGAGGATGAAGTCTTTTGGTGATGTGTTCTAAGGTATGTTATTTTCATGTCATCTTACCATTTTTACTATAAACATTTTTATAGAAAGATTCAAATGGTGAAATCGCTATGGTATTCAGAAGACATATCAAGGTACCTATGGTAAAAGTTTCATCTCTTGATTCACTATAATTATGGAGATACACTATCTGGAAGATAGGGTTTGTGACCAGTCCTAAAGCTAGTCAATAAACAAGTGTTCTGGGTAAAACAGTCATAACATATTCATCGTGAATCCAAATGACATGGATAAAATTTCATTAGAAAGTGTACGGACTATAGTTTTGTGTGTGTGAGTTTCAAAATGGAGTTTAAATATTGAGCACGATGCATTCTGTACAAGTTCAGTCTCCTGAATAGACCAAAATTGAATAAAGTCTACCATTCTTTCTATAACTTATTTTTGGGGAGGATTCAAGGAGTGAAACTTGGAGGAGCTTAGAGAATACATTGAGTAATATTATATATAGGATCAAAGTACTCTAAGAATTGAATAATTGTATAAATTGAAGAAGTCTCGGGAAGCATTATCAAGTTCTATGTGATGATTGGTTGATGGTGATGATTTAATGTAAATTTTTATTATCTCTCATATATTTTTGGGTGGAAGGAAGGGGAAAGGATAGAGAGTTAAAATATATCTTTATATTGGAGGATTTTATGTTCCTCTTGGAGTTTTATCCCTCCCTTTACATTTGGAAGTTGTAGCTACCTTTGGAAGTCATTACTTCCCTTGAACAATAACTATTGATTATTTCTCATATATTCTACATGGTGTATTGTGGTGTATTGGAGTAACTCTTATACTATTGTTCATTGATCATTGGATATAATTTAACGGTTTAAGTATAAGTTGAATTTTTTTTTAAATTGTACTTGATACTGATTTACCCCTCTCTTAGTATCAACAATTGGAATCAGAGCGGGTTATCTTCGGTACAGTCTAACCACTGGAAGGAAGATCCTAAGAAGAAATGGAAGACAAAATTCCAAATGGGATTCCACCATTTGATGGAATCAATTTTGAATACTGGGGTAATAGAATGGAAATTTACTTGAAAGCTCTTAGGGAAGATGTTTGGTTCTCAATTGCTTCAGGATACAATGCTTTGAAGAAACCAAAGACTGCAGCTCAGAAGGAAGCAAAAAGGAACCACAAATTGGCAATAGATACCATCCTAGATGGATTGAAATATTTAGTGAAATCCAAGGTGGGATCATGTGCATTATCAAAATATATTTGGGACAAGCTACAAGACCTTTATGCAAGGGAAGACATAGAAGAAGAAGAAGAAGAAGTTGAAGCAAATTACAACATCTCATATTTCAAAGAAGAAAATAGAGGTCAATTCTTTTTCTTTAATTGTGAAGGAGTACGTCATGTTGAATTTGAATGTCCTCATCCAAGGATTGAAGGAAATGACACTGAAGAAGAAAATTCCAATGAAGAAGAAGATAATCATGAAGAAAAAATTATTCATCAAGAAAATGAGAATCTTAAAAAATTGAAGCACGTTGAGATTGAAAATAGCAAGCTCAAAGACACACAAAGAAAACTAAGAAGTGAATTGGGTAGTTGTGAAAAGACAGTTGTAATCTTGAAGAAAAAATTTAATACAAGACTTTGAGAAACTAAGAGAAGAAACCATTTCCTTGAAACTTCTACTCGAAGAAGAAAGAAGAATAAGATAAGTAAGGAATGTCCAAATGAAGAAGAAAGAAGAAGATTGTGAGAAACTTGAACAAGAAATTGTCTCATTGAGAAAGAGGTTAAGAAACTCTCAAGTGCCAAAAGACTTAACACATATTGGATGCATGGGTGAAACTTCACACAAAGAAGATGCAAATACAACAAGAAGGTTGAAGAAAGAGCTACACAAGCAATTGATGAGAAGTGGACCAGGATACCAGAAAGAAGGAATGATTTCAAAAGAGTTGAATATCCAAGAAGACCTCGTACCTTCAGAAATCAAAGAAGCTTAAATTAGTATGAAGGAAACTACAGAAGAATAGATCATGAAACCATATGGAATACATCACAAAGAAACCCACTTACTCCAAGGTATCAAAATTTCTTTCTTGGTCATTGTTATACTTGCAAAAATTTTGGACATAAGGAAATTAATTGCAGAATCAATGAAAGAAACACATATGCAAGAAACATGAATAGTGTAAATAGAAGATATGGAAATAATCATGGATTTGTCAATAGAAGTTATAATTCATTTTCCCCATTGATGGAGAAAAATATTGCATGCTACAAATGTAATTATCTTGGTCACAAGGCACAAGATTGAAGATATATGAATGAAGATGTCCCTATGCCAACCATGGTATGGAGAAGGAAAGAGATTCCAAACAATCCATATTTTCGAATAGCATTGGCTGCTGAAGAATGTAAAGAAGAAGATGAATGGTACATAGACAGTGGATGTTCTTCATACATGACTGGTGATCAAGACAAATTCATCAGCTTGAAGAGAAAGGGTGGAAATGTTGCATTTGGAGATTATTCATATGCCAAAATACTTGGAGAAGGTGTAGTAGATATTGGAAGAAAAAATGTAAAAGAAAAAATGTTCTATTGGTTGAAGACTTGAATCATAATCTACTCAGTGTTAGTAAAATGTGTGATCAAGGATACACTCTTACGTTTGATTCCTAAAAATGTAAAATCAGAGAAAATAACTTAGGAAAATTGGTTGCAACTGCAACATGAAGACCGAACAACATATACATCCTAGACATGAAGAAGAGAGAGAAGACAAAAGCCACACAAAATGATTCTAAGGAGGAAAAAATATCAAAGACCAAAAATAAGGATGAAGTATTATTGAGTGCCACATGTTCAGGGGGAGGAGCCCCAAAGAAGAGAGTTACATTTTTCCATTAAACTCAGGAGGAGCATCCCTAACCTTTTCCATTGATGTCTAAGGGGGAGAGAAATTGGGATCATGATGATAGGGGGAGAATGAGTGTTGCCATCAATGAAAAAGGAGGAGATTGTTGGAATATTGGTTGTTGTCATTGATGTCAACCCTAGTCATGGGTTTTGGATCGCAAGATTGATAAAGGTATTTGGACATGAAGGAAAATGCACATGTATATAAAACACCCATGAATGGATAGTATACATAATGTTGTTTCTGGTGGTATGTGGCATGTCATGTGGATTCTCATGGTTGAGGAGAAATGAATTTTTGAAGATGACAAAGTGAATTGAAGAAGGAAGTACATGTAGGCACTAAAGATAATTAAAGAAAAGAATTACAAAATAAGAAAGTGCCAGGTCAGACCTAATGTTAAAATGAAGTGACATAAATGGTATAAATAAACATCATTATACATTCATCTTGATACAAGTCAATTTTCAGAGGAAATGGGAAGTAGAGAAGGCCGGATTTCAAGAGAGGATGAAGTCTTTTGGTGATGTGTTCTAAGGTATGTTATTATTAGGTTATCTTACCATTTTTGCTATAAAACAATTTCTAGAACGATTGAGATGGTGAAATTGCTATGCTATTGATAATACATAGCAAGGTACCTCTGGTAAAAATTCCATCTCTTGATTTGCTATAATTATGGAGATACACTCTGTGGAAGATAGGGTTTGTGATCAGTTCTGAAGCTAGTCAATAAAAAGGTGTTTTGGGTAAAATAGTCATAACTTATTCATTGAGAATCCAAATGACATGGGAAAAATTTCATTGGAAAGAGTATGAACTATAGTTTCAGGTGTGCAAGTTTCAAAATCAGATGTTAAATATTGAGCATGGGGAATTCTGTACAAGTTCGGTCTCCTGAATAGACCAGAATTGAATAAAGTCTACCATTCTTTCTATAACTTCTTTTTGGGAAGGATTCAAGGATTGAAACTTGGAGGAGTTTTAGAGAATACATTGAGTAATAGTATATATAGGATCAGAGTACTCTAATAATTGAAGAATTTCATAAATTGAAGAAGTCTCAGGAAGCATTATCAGGTTCTATGTGATGATTGGTTGATGGTGATGATTTAATGTAAAGTTTTATTATCTCATATATTCTTGGGTGGAAGGAAGGGGAAAGGATGGAGAGTTTAAATCTCTCTTGATATTGGAGGATTGTGTCTTCCTCTTGGAGATTTATCCCTCCCTTTACATTTGGAAGTTGTAGCTACCTTTGGAAGTCATTACTTCCCTTGAACAATAACTATTGATTATTTCTCATATATTGTGCATAGTGTATTGTGGTGTATTGGTGTAACTCTTATAATATTGTTCATTGCTCATTGGATATAGTTGAATAGTTTAAGTATAAGTTAAAAAAGGTTTTAAATTGTACTTGATACTGATTCACCCTCCTCTCAGTATCAACATTAACCCTAAAATAAGGAAAGTGGGGCTAAGTGACCTAGAAGATGTTTTTAAGGAAACTACTTAGAGAGTATAAATAAGAGGCAAGGCTCTCTCATTTTAATTACACTTGAGACTATTGAATATATATAGGTGTCTGAGGTAACCAAGGATATCTAAGTCGAAATTATGAGGGAAGGTGAAGAAAAGAAGTTCGAAATGCAAGGAAGGATAAATTCTTTTGATGGTGCTTTCTAAGGTATGTTATTTACCGATCATCTCACCATTTTCACTATAAAGTGTTTTCTATAATGAGTCAGACCATGAAATTTCTATTCCATTGAGAAAACATATCCAAGTATCTTTTGTAAGAAATTAAACTTCTGGGGCATTGTATTTTTGGAGTTACACTTCGTGGAAAATAGGGTTTGTGGCTAGTCCTGAAACTAGTCAAAAACAGGTGTTTAGGTTAAAAATGTCATAACTTCTCCATAACAGATCAAAATTATGTGAAACCGAATGTGTTGGTTAGGGTACAGTCTTTAGTATTCTTTGTAATATTTTTATATCAATTCAAAAAATATTCTATGTGGGGCACGCTCTACAAGGTCGCTCTCTAGAATAAGTCAAAATTCAACAAGGTATGCCATTTTTTCTATAACTCCTTTTCTGAGAGGTTCCAAGTAGTGACGCCTGGGGGAATTTCATAATACACATTGATGAACATTGTATATCAGTTTCAAATCTTTATACATTACAGGTACAAAGTTATGATTACTTCAATTTAGGGTTGATGACTAATCCAAAACTAGGCATGTGAGACTAAAGAAAAGTTTGATGAAAATGATAGTCTCTTGTTGTTGAAGTTAAGGAAGGTTTGCAGGAATGTGATCATATACACAAGGTCTATTAAAAAGCTACAAATCATATTTGGATGATGAAATTGATGAGGGATTTTGGTTGAGGTACAAGTTGATTACAAGTTATTTGGTACAGGTTGGTGCATGGTTGATGCACTTATTTATGGTACAGGTTGAGGTAAAGGTTGATGCATCATTGATGCATGGTTAATATTTATTGGTAGAGGTTTACAACAATATCTCTCATAGTTACAGGTTGACAATGGTTCCATCATTCTACTTCTACTTCAGGGCAGAAGGACGGGGCAAGGATAGGTGATTGTAGCCACCTTTTGGTTGTAGCCGAAGAACATAGGGGGTTGTAGCCAGAGAAATAGGGAGTTGTAGCTTCCCTCAGGTTGTAGCCTAAGAAACTAGGGGGTTGGAGCCTCCTTCCAGTTGCAGCTGGAAAACAAAGGAAGTTGGTGCTTCCAATGAATGTAATTCTTTAAGAAATATAAGAAAAAACATTCTGTGGTTTTCTCCTGATTTGGGTTTCCACGTAAAACAATGGTGTATTTTGTATGTGTATGTTTGTTCATTTGCTCATTGCTTATCTACTCTACATTATTGGATGATAATGCTTCATTGATATAACACTTGGATTATATTTTTAAAAAGGATTAAATTGCTCCATTAATGATTCACCCCCCTTCTCAGTAATCCAACAAATATATTATCAATAGAGACCTAACTTAACTCATGTTCTAAATATCTATATGTGCAAACCCTTCCTCAATTAGTTTTAGAGTGAAAAAGATTAGAGTTTACATATACAATTTTCATTTACTTAATCTCTTATTATTATTATTTAAGAGTGACACTCCACATTGAATTTAAGCACAAGATCACACATCAACCTAATAATGAGTTGTAGAATGCCACTCTAGAGGAAATTAATATTACTTATGACAAGTTATATTATTAAAATGAAAATGTTGGTATTATTATGGTTAATAATGGTTGACAATTTTTTATAGTGAATTTTGTTGATTATGTTTGACTATAGTTGAATTAGGGTGATTATGCTTGTAATTACCCATCGTTGAATATAGTTGACCAGTTGATCATGTTTGATGATGGTTTGCTATGTTTGACCATGCTTTGGTATGGTTGGATATGGTTCAACATGGTTAATCATGTTTCACTATGGTTAACCATGGTTGACTATGTTTGACAATGTTTGACTGTAACATCCCTCTCTTACGTGCACTAAGCGAACTCATTCTTTGAGGACACTTGCTTGCAAGTGATCCAGATTATTATACTATTAAGCATTTGATTTTGATTATGAGGCATTATGGGTTGATGACATGTTGTTTTGTTGCATTGACATAGACAAGTTCTATTGACTCGGTTTTACTAAGTGTGCAGGATTTTGGACCTCGAGGATGCAGAGGAATCGATGGAACCCCTTGGACTTTGGATCGAGTCAGGGACTAAACCATTGGGGTTTGATTGTTTTATATGTGATATTAGTGCATCCGATTAGATGATATGATATTATATGGATATATTGTAACATCCCTCTCTGGCGCACCTACCAAACTTATTCTTTGAAGACACTTGCTCACAAGTGATCTGGATTTATATGATGATAAAACTTTTCTTTCATTTGGATGCATTGGGTTATATGACAGGATGATTTCACTACTATGATATAGACAGGTGCCGCTGCCTCAGTTTCGTTGAGTGTGCAGAGTTTCGGACACTGAGGATGCAGAGGCATCGGTAGAACTCCCTTGGACTCCGGATTGAGTCAGGGAGTGGGGTATTTGAGTTGTTTCTTTTATGATGACATTGTTTCATTTTGATGATGTACTATTGATTATATGATATGTTGC
>ML789421.1:201631-257884 GCA_009831015.1 Picea engelmannii
GCGTCTTGTTGGTCGTCGAGTGGCGACGTAGAGTTAAGTATGTTGTTACTTCCACACACGCGCACACACCTTCGCACACAAACACAAAAAAAAAAAAAATAAAAAAATAAAAAATAAAAAATAAAAAATAAAAAATTTTGCACCTATCACTCGAACGGTTGGCGTAACGAGGCGGTTCGTTACATATATTTCTGACATGATTCATTGATGATGCAGGCTGATGATAGCTTGCCGACCAGACTCAGATGTGGAGTAAAGGGGTCACACACGACTACCAGAGATGTTGAGGGAGAGGTGTGGACAACAGACCTGCCAGAGCCTACTATCACTCCCGTCATGGATCGAACTGTAGGTTAACGATTACCTAGTATGAGAGGACCCACGATGTCATGAGGGTAGACTGCGACAGTCGCTCACGATGATTCTAAGGGCGCGCAATAAGGCAAGGGACTTATTCCTTAGAGGCCCTTAGTCTCCCACAAGATCACCTGGCAGAGTATTGACTCTAGGGGTTTTTGATGTCTACCAAGTCATTCAAGAGGTGAGTGGCACCGTTGGAGCACGTGGTGCATCTTGAAGGGCACGTTGCGCAAGAAAAATGGAAAGAGGCGAGTGGCACCCTAGGAGCACGTAGTGCATCTTGAAGGGAACACCGTGCAAGAGAAACAAAAAGAGGTGACTCGCAATCTTGGAGCACCTAGTTCTTCCTGAAGGGAATGTCGCATTGTTATTTAATTATTGGATAAACCTAGATGGCTTTAGAACGAATAACGTGTTAAGGAATATTTAAAACTTTTCCCCTAATAAAATGTCGTCCAACCTAGGAAAATAAAGTCTAGGTCTAAATTATACTTGTGATAAAAAATGTATCTATGTATCTATCTATCTATCTATATATATATATAATAATGATAATCTTCATTAATCTTGTGACAAGAAGGGGGTAAGCAATTAAATTGATTTATAAAAATATTTTTGGAGAAAATTTAAAAAGGGGAAATAATTGTTTTACTATATTATGTTAATTAATAATTTATTCATTAAAAAGAAAAAGGGAAAAAGGGTAAGTTTTTACACATGCCTTTTTGAGTTTAAATAAAAAAGGGAAAGAGGGAAATCTAAAATGATTAGGAAACTAGGAAAAAGAGGGAAACATAAAAAAAAGAATGGGAAAACACAAGGAAAAAGCAGATAGTCTATCTTAGTATGGTATCTAGCATTCAATAACTTTCTAATTTAAACTCAACTAGTAAATTAATAAGGGGGCGAAGTCATTAAAACTTGTAAGGGGATATGGGGACACCTAGGAGCGATTCTAGGAGTGCCTTTAGGTGAGTGAGGAAAATAGGGGTAATTAGTCAATTAATGAAATCAATTTATGGAGGAATGAAGGGGATGGGTGACACTTGTACAGGGAGGATTTTTATGGATTAAATTTTTAAACTTTAAATTAAATGGGATTTTGGGAAAGTAAGGGACTTTGAAACTCTATATAATGGAGGGAGGAGAAGAATGATGGATCTGATATGTAATGTGTAATGTTACGCTACATAAATTTATACTTGACTAACTTAGCTTGTGGGAGTTGGGTTACCCAACTCGGTGAGGAGTGGTATCATAGCCTTGCGAGGCGAGCTGGGAGCTAGATAATCTCTGGTTCTGTGTGTGTGGCCCCTTTGCATCTCGAGGGGCTAAGGGGGAAGAAGAGTACCCCTAGCATTGGTTGAGAGGTATCAGTGAAGTATCACCGGTCGGAAAGCGAGAGATGCATGGGGTGTGCGAGACATCAAATCAGAGAGGGTGACTTGGGCTACTGTATGCTTCCCTTATTTATGCATGGTAGATTGTTAGTATGATTTATTATTTCAGTTTTGTATGCTTAATTGGGTAAATAAAATGATTGTCTTAGCTTTCTAGTTGATGACTGAAATTTCTCCCATATCCTTTAGCTCAATGTTGATTGATTCCCATGCCCTTCGATCCATGTATGTCTTTCCTCCATATCATTTATTAGTTTGTGATGATTGCGGTTTATTTTTCCTTCATCCCTAGCTCATTAGTTCACTCATGAGTAGTCTTCCAAGAGCCAGATCTATGTTGTTAAGAACCAAATGTCAATATAACATAGAAAAACCTCAGAATAAGTACTCAATGCCTTGAAAAAGAGAGAAATTATGATATTAAGCCTCTTCGAGGGGAAAACCTCCTTATGCCCACATAAATATACAATTCCAAGATGATTCCAAATGAAAATGTCTCATTGGTATATATAGGAGACTAGGAGGTATAATTACAACTAATGGAATAAATACGACATAAATAAAATAACATTACTAATGTAATATGGCCCAATTAAGGGGTAATGAGCCAATATTAGGGATTAACATGCCCTTCCCCTTGAGACAAGTGTTGTCTACAATGCTTGAGTAACTATGGATGCTTCTATATAAAATATCCATCTTCCCAAGTGGAATCTTCAGCTGGTACTTTCCTCCATTTAATGAGATACTCTGAAATGGATCTACTCTTCAGCTGGCGAACTCTTGTGTTATTGATGGCTTCAGGCTCCAATATGATTTTTCCTTCCTCGTCCAGTTCTGAAAATGTAGTGTGAACTGGGATCTTGTCACCTATAACCTTCTTTAAGCATGAAACATGGAAAATTGGGTGTACTCGTGAAGATGCAGGCAACTCCAATTTGTATTCCATAGTACCAATCTTTTGCAACACCTTATAAGGGCCATAGTACTTTGGTGATCATTTATTATCCTTTTTGGCTTGCTTGAGGGACTTTTGTTTGTATGGTTGTAGTCTTAAAAACACACAATCCCCTACTTCAAAATTTCTTTCACTACGATGTTGATATGCTTGTTGTTTCATGTGATTCTGTGCCATGGTCAGGTTGTCCTTTAATATTTGGAGAACTTTTTGTTGATGCTCAATGTGATCTTCCACTACTTGAACCATAGATTTTTTATTTTAGAGAAGAAGTGATGGAAGGAGGGTGGTATTCATAGAGTGCCATAAATGGTGTCATTTTTGTTACAGTATGATAAGAAGTGTTATACCACCATTCTTCCAAGGGTAACCATTTGAACCATTGTGTTTTTTTATTAGAGATAAATAAATGAAGGTATACTTCCAAACAATTTTTCACTATCTCGGTTTGTCCATCAGATTGAGGATGATAGAATGAGCTATGAGCCAATTGAGTACCCAAACAAGAAAAAAAATTTGTCCAAAAATGTCCAATGAAGATGGGATCTCTGTCACTTACAATAATCTTTGGGTTGCCATGTAGCTTTTGAACTGTCTCCATGAATGCGGTGGCAATTGTACTATTTTTGAAGGGATGAGAGAGTGCTCAAAAGTGTGCGTACTTGGTCAGTCTATCAAAAATCACCATGATGACACTCTTTCCTTCAGACTTCGGTAACACTGTGATGAAATCCATGGAAACCTCCTCCTAGCATTGTCTTGGGATGGATAATGGTTGTAAAAGACTTGGGGTCTTAATTGTTTCCACCTTATTTTGTTGGAAAACTAAACAATCTGCCACAAACCTTTGAACATCAGTTTTAAGGCCATCCCAAAAAAAATCCTTCTTGACTCTATGGTAGGTTTTCAAAATTCCTAAGTGCCCTCCTACTAGAGAGGTGTGCAATTCCAATAATACCTTTTGTTTGAGTTGGGAGTTCTTACATCAATATAAGCGATCTTTGTACCATAGTGAATCATTTTTCCATGTAAATGTATCTGATGCACTGGAATCCTACTGCAACGTTTGAATGAGAGTCCATACTTTTTTGTGATTCTTCCATTCATCCCTTGTGTCTATTATCCAATCAGGTTGAATGATTGAGATAGCATAGAGAAAGGCCTCAACTCCTCATCCTTTCTTGACAGTGCATCTACCACAACATTTTGCTTCCCCTTTTTATAGATTATTTCAAAATCATAACCCAATATCTTGGTTACCCATTTTTATTGTTCTTCTAAAGATAGTCTTTGTTCCAAGAAGTATTTAAGACTATCATGATCTGTTTTGACCTTGAAGTTCCTACATATTAGTTAAGGATGCCATTTATTCAATCCATGCAGTATTGTCATCATTTCCTTCTCATAAATGGGTTTGTGTAAGTCCTTTCCCTTGAGTGGTTGACTTTCAAAATCCAGGGCCCTTCCTTCTTCCATTAGGACATCACCAATTCCATTTCCCAAGGAATCACATTCCACAATAAATGTTTTTGTGCACTCCAGAGTGGTCTAGATAGGAGCTTTGCACATCACCTCTTTAAGTTGTTCAAAATCTTTAGTTACCTGTAGAGTCCATGAAAATGCATCCTTCTTAGTTAGTGTCATTAAATGTGTTTTTATTCTTCCACAGTGTCGAACAAACTTGCAGTAGTAACCTGTCAAACAAAAAAATCCTCTAAGTTTCTTCAATGTTTTGGGAATCGGCCAGTCCATCATGGCCTTAATATTGTTAGGTTCTACCTTAACACCTTCATGAGATACAATATGACCCAAATAATCTACCTCCTTCACTCCAAAGAAACAATTGGATGGTTTGGCATATAGTTGTTGCTCCTTTAGTAGGTGTAGCACCTTGTCAACATGTTGCACATGATCCTCCCAAGACTTGCTATAGATTAGTATATCATCAAAAAATACTAGCACAAATTTTCGAAGGAAGGGCTTGAAAATGGAATTCATCAACCCTTGGAATGTGGAAGGTGCATTTGTAAGGCCAAAAGGCATAACCAAAAATTCATAATGGCCTTCATGAGTTCAGAATGTTTTTTTGGGGATATCTTCTTCCTTCATTCTAATCTAATGATACCCTAAACGGATCTCCAATTTTTTGAAATAGATTTCTCCATGTATTTCATCTAACAATTCATCAATGATGGGAATAAGAAAATTATATTTAATAGTGATCGTTTTGAGATCTCTATAATCTGGACACATATGCCATGAGCTATCTTTCTTGAATACCATTACCACTGGTGTAGAGTAAGAACTTTGGCTAGGTCTAATAATGTCAGCCTCTGACATTTCTTCAACCATGCGCTCAATTCCACTCTTTTGGGCATAAGGGTATCTGTATGGCCTGATGTTAGGAGGAACACTCCTAGGAATTAGGTGAATTTCATAATCATGATTTCGAGTGGGTGTAAGACCTTTAGGAATATCTTCAAATACTTTGGAATGTTTATCAATGATCCCTTAGAGATCTTTAGGAATAGATGGCTTAGATGTTTGAACATCTAGTGAGCATAGTTTTGCAATAATGAATTGATGCTCCTTTTTCCATAATTTTGTCATGCCATTAGAGATTATCATCTTAACGAGTTTCCTTGTGATACATCTTAACTCAATTTATTTTCCTTCCAATGAAAATTTCATGAAAAGTTCTTGAAAATTGAAATCCATTGTTCCTAATGATTGTAACCATTGGATTCCTAGTACAACATCAGCACCACCCATGGGTATAACAATCATTGGACTATTCATTACATATTCCCCCATAGTAAGATTTATCTTATTTCATTTTTCTAAGCAATTGATAGTTCCTCCATCTGCAATCATTACTTGAAACTCTAGCGCTGGATATATAAAGCAATTGAGATATTTTTCTAATTTATAGTGAATGAAATTATGAGTACTTATAGAATCAATTATTAATATTACCTTTTTCTTTTTGATGTATCCATCGATCTTGAGGGTTTGAGGAGTGCTAATTCTAGCCAATGCATTACACGATATCGTGGGAGTCAACTCTTCAGACCAAATTTCTTCTACGTTTTCATCTTGAGATGGTTCTTGTTATTGTTATTCTTCCTCTTCACAATCTATGTAGAATAATTTCTTCTCACCACACTTATGTCCCTTACTGTACTTGCTGTCACAATTCAAGCATAAACCTTTTTCTTTTCTTTCCTCTAATTGTTGAGGTGTCAACCTTGTAGGTTGAGGTGTTTTAGAAGAAGGAGCATTATTCTCTCTATAGATGTTGGGATTGGTCTTTCTAGTAGCCATAGCCATATTTTTACTTTCAACATTTTTTTCCACCTTAAATGAATTCTCCAATGATTTGGGTTTGCAAAGGCAAACCTCATGTTGAATTTTATCCTTTAAAGTTCCTATGAATACATCAATCAAGTGCTCATCTGGAATATATGTTACCTTTATATTCAATCTGAGGAAGTTCTCAATGTGCTATGTAACTGAGCCCTTTTGCTTGAGATTTATCAATTGGCTAAAGAAGGTATTGATCCTTGTATCCTCATAGTGTGCTATCATTCCTTCCATGAAAATTGTCCAAGTGATGAGTGATTTGTGATAACAAAGCCATGGATACCATACAAATTGATTGGGTTGTAAATATAAAGAAGCAATTCATACCTTTTGTGTATGTGGCACATTATGTAGATCAAAGAATTGCTTCATCTGAAGTATCATTGTCGTCGCTATACACAAATGATTTCGCTTGGGCTTCAAATCGCAGAATTGTATCATTCTAGTATAAAAATAATTTCAACTTTGTTTGCATTGAACAGTGCATAAAATTCTGTCGAACAACTCCCAAAACATACCGTAGGATGGATTTATTTTAATTTTAAAATATAGTTTATTAAAGATTTATTTCAAATTCAAATTCATAATTTTTTTTGGTTTGATTGGATTTGGTTTAGTCTGCACCAACAGTTAACATGGTTGGAATTTTAGATATTGAACTTGAATTTTCTAGCAAACTAAATCCAAAATTTAATCTATTAAACTAGTCAAAATTAACAAATCCATAAAATATTTAAAGATTACTTTTTTTATATTTTAAAACTAAGATAAATTTATTTAAATGTGTTTTTTTCAATATTTCTTGAATATAACATTTCACACAATAAATATGACATTTAATATGGAAAATAATACAACTCATTTGTACTTGATTGTAAAATACACTTTTTCACATATATTTATTCTGGGTAATTAGTTTTTCTCAATTTTGAAAAAGTTGTATTAAGAATTAACATTTGATGTTAAGCTTAATTTGAATGTCTTTCCCTATAAAATTAAGTTTTATAGTTAATGGAATTTTTCTTATAATATGGGAAAGCTTTAAAGATTAATGGTGGATGGCTTACTTGTTGATCATCCATTGAACATGGAGATGTACGACTTTGTTGTTGTGTAAAATCAAAAGGCTTATGACAATTTTTTTTTTCAATATTTAAGTAATAAAGAAATTTAGAAATTCATCTAAAAATTAAAGACTAAAATGACTTGTATATTCTAAAAATATACGATATCCAATTCTAAATATTTTAAAAAATCAAATTATTATTTTTTCTATCTAAAAATATAAAAAATCAAATTAGTATTTTTTCTATCTAGAAATATATGTAATTACAGGAACAAAAGAGTGTTGAAGTGAAATATTTATCTTATATCCATGTATAGAGGATTATCAAGTAATTTCTCTACCTAGAACATGCATAAGGAAAAACATGTGGCTTAAACATTCAAAGTGTCTTAAAAGAGATAAGGTAATATGGTTAGCATATTACTATGAAATAAATGAAAGCAAAGGAAACGCGGAATAAAGATGGATTTAGTGTATAAATTTTACAATTTGTATTTGCCATACATAAATTATGTAGGCATATTTTTTTTCATCAAGCATTAGCTATATTAATTCCCACCTTAGGATGAACAGAAAAAATCATACACATAGACACGATGAAATGACAAATGTTGAAATCCCTCCTTTTGAGTGTCCCCCACTTATTTAAATTGATATTATAAGCCCTAAACTATCTTTAGGGCCTCACTTGATTACATTCAAGTCATTTAGTGGTATCGATGGTCCTTTATTTGGTATCATTCCCTAGTTGATCACATTTTCATCATAAACTCCCATTTTATTTGTCTGTAGCCCATGTCGGCAATGATGACTCCCTTGCACTAAAGTACTTCCATTGAGTTAGTGAGGAATTCAATTTTGTGACCACAATCGCATATAATATTTAGTAAGAACACTTTATTTATGAGTCAATCTTGGTCAATTTTGATGTTTTTTTTTAGACTCTTATGGGATTCCATTATCACTAGTTGCCCTCCAAATTTATATTTCATATTAATACTAAATGCCCATTTTTCTTATGGTATAAAGGTATTTTTTTTACTTAATTGATGTTATAGAAAACTCCTCATGTTTGATTGTCAAACTAAAAGTACTAGATTTAGTGTTGATTTATTAAAATATAAATTATAAATACAATTATAAAATAGAACTAAATGTAGTCTTAAAAATAATCACCTATCAAAGATTTTCAAAACCAAGAGTGAATACAAAATCAATAGTTGATTCAATCATTAAAATAGAAAACAATTTAATTTTTTTTTAATAAGAACATATGAATAATCAACAATGAAACAAATTCGCTTTCACCACAACACATGGTACTTTCACCTATCACGTCATGCATTTTGGTCTCAAAAAAATTGGAGCCTCATTCCAATCGGCTATGACTTATTTCTTTCATTATCTCTCCTACCTCATCGTATCTTGTCTTGGATGACCTTACAACCAAATCAAACAAGCATTCTGAACACCTCAAACACCTTTTCATCATCTTTCAGAGGTGTAAAAAGTACAAGATTTAGATGAACCCCCTCAAGTATGTATTTTGGGTCACTACTGGATGTTTATTGGGTTTCATCATTCCCAAACAAGGAATCATCGTGGATTCCTTGAAAATCTAGGATATCAGTGAGTTTCCTCCTCCAAAACATTTGTGCCAATTGCAAAGTATACAAGGAAAGACCAACTTTTGTGATGCTTCATCCTTGACTATGCCACTTTTGCACATGGATTCTTATGACTTTTATGTGAGGAAATACCGTTAATATGGGATGATTAGGCTCAACAAGAATTTTACGCATTTAAATCCTCCGTATTAAAGTCCTCATTAATCGGTCCTCTAGAATTTAACAAGTATTTTATCATTTATCTGTCTTCTTCATAAATTTATATCTGAGGAGTTCTTGTCCAATAGGGAGATGAATATTGAGATAATTTCATATAACACGTGAGAAAGAATCTATCAGAAACTCCCCTGAACTAGAATGATGAATAGAAATTAGATGGTTTAGTCCATGCAATCAAAAAAAGGTTTCATTAAAAAAATTTATAGACCACAAAAGTTATAGAAAATTCCAACCCCGTGAAATACTTACTCAATCGATGACTTATCAATGAAAAGTATGCCTAGTGGATCATAATTCTCCAAGAATTTGATCTAGATTTTAGTACTCCTAAGAGTAAGAAGGTGCTCATACTTATTGAGTTCATCACTAATTTGTCGTCAAACATCAAGAACCACTAGCGAATGACTGTAACAACCAAATATTTCTAAACATCATTTACTTTCATAAGCAATTCATTTCATAAAATGAGACAATAACTTCATAACATAATATTGATTTTTATAACAACAACTTCAGTAACTTAGATTTATCAATGAATAATGATTGCATGGCAAAATGAAATAAACACATAGTTTAACAAATTACCTGGTTCTGATGCTAATTTTTTTTGCCTTGCTGCCTTGTTGTTGCCTTTCTGCTACCTGATGCATAGACCAACCCTACCACAAACAAAGAATAATTGCCCAAACCTACTGTCCTCCCTGCCAACTAGGAAAAATACCTAGCTCCAGGATATCTATGGATATCCTGGCCCCCGTGCCCAAAACCTCCAGCAACTCGGTGCCTCACCTGATCAAAAGCCACAGCCAGAAACTCTCTTCTCACAGCAAATCCAACAGTCCTCAGAATCCATCCCCCTCATCCTCCGTTCGAATACCCCTCACGTCCACCTCCTTTCCTCCCTTATTCCCCTTCACCAACTCATGCAGTTACTTCCTCAACCACCACCATGCATGTCCCTTATCCTTCCTTTAATGTTTTATCTTCTCGGGATTCATAGTCTATCCCTTGTTGCATACGCAACCATTTTATATCATATATAATTGATCTCTTAGATTTATTTCTCAGGTCATTAAATGTGATCTGTAGTTAAATTATTACTTAGTTAACCACAATTATATCCTTTAATTAATTAATAACTCACTTTCTTAAGATCATTACATCATCTTTGTTTAATTAATAACTTTTTACCACAATTAATCCCCTAATTAGTTTTACTTTATAATCTTTAAACATTTATCCAACTAGTGAAAAATTGTGATCTTTGCCTTCGAGTTGGATGCATAGTCCCTTAAGGAAAAACACCTTGTCATGCCTTCCAACCATGCTTCCACGCATTCACTGGCACGACCTCTGACAAACTCCAGAAGTTTTATCTTCTGCAATTCTCTCGTGATATCTTCGGGTGGAATTCCTCCCCCTGAATCCCTTGATGCTTCTGGATTACCCATTCCATATGGTGGAGGTTCCACTTCAGTACCTGCCGGTTGGCACCCCTTTAAAGTCTCGTTAATGGCTTCCAACGAGCGCAGTATGAGGGCTAGTTTGGGCGATGGTGGTGGTGGCGCTGGTGGTGTTGGCAGTGCTCGTGATGACGCTCCCCTGCCTCGACCCCTTCGAGTCCTGACCATCTTGTATACTTTAACCTACATCACCCCAAAGTTGTCAGGGTGAGTTCAAGGACGTTTCATATTGGTGCTACTTAAACTTAGAAACAGGGTTAGGCGTAGTTTTTCTTTACTTGTCTATAAATAGACATTACTCCATTAGGGGATTGGCTAGGTTTGGGTTAGGATTAAGCATCTAAGGTTGGTTTGTTCACCCTTGCGAAAAGAATTATTGGTTCCCTTACCTTGTAGCTACGTTAGCCTTGTGCTTTACTCGTCACTTCCTAGTACCTATGCCACCTCCTTCCCGCTTGTCCTATTCTAAGCCTTAACATCATTAATTAACTTTAAGGTAGATTAACCTTACACTTAATAAAATAATTAATTTAAAAATTATTATTATACTAATTTAACGCAAATTAATTTTACTTTAATTTAAACTAACTTGACATTATTTATATATAAATTATTTATACTAAATTATTTAATTTATTTTAATTTATTTTTAACACTTTAATATATATATAAAAATAATGAAATGTACACACAAGGATTCGGGCATGCATGGGTTCCACGTGCTCGTCTAGCTTCCTCAAGCTCCCTCGTATATAACCCCCAAATTCTACACCTATCAGCTCTTCGAATCCCTACGCGTCCTTCTCACTCACTAAGACCCTCCTTGCGTCATTCTTTCTCCTCCACAGATATGCCTTTCTATGTTCAAAGGTTTCTTAGATCTCCCTTGCCATGGCTCACATCCTCACTGTTGTTCTAAGCACTTCGCTAGCACTGGTTATTGTTGTATCTTCTCTAGTTCATTTTGCAGAAACAAAGTATATTGATGTGGTCACTGACAAGATCCTGGACTTGGAGTCCAATCTCTTTGAAATGTTGGGAACCAATCCCCTGTCTGTACACTTTGCGGAGTTCGCCATCACATATGGTAAGAGGTATGGTCTCAGTACCTTCGTGAAGAATGCGGAGTTGATCGAATCAAGAAATTGCATAACCCTTCCTTATACTGTGGTAATGAATGGTAATTTCCTATTTTTTTTTTGCGGTGCGAAATGAAAATGATTTGCTTGTAATTCCAGCTCTGTATGGATTTTTGTGCTCTGTCTTCAGTTTATTTCTTTTGTATTTAAAAAAAATTCATTCATCCATGTAAACCTGTTGTTATATGTGTATATATGTTGTTATATGTGTATACAGGATCGTTCAATTTCATCAACCGAGCCGAAGCGGCTCTTTGGATTCCCCCCGAAAATCACTGGTCAATATCCGACCCTCGGGTCTTTCCCATTTCTTCACGGCCTCTACCCAGGACCGTGCCCAAATTTCCCCCTAGGAATCTTGTTTATCGGGCTTCAGGGTTTCGTAATCCCCAATGTCGAGAATGTTTGTTCCTTCAAACTCCCGATTGTCGATTCACCGATACGACACTTTATGTGCTAGCCCTCCCGGCTAGACATCCTTCTCATATGACCATCATTCCATGTGACCCCAGCCCTATCCTACATCGGAGTTTCAGGGTTCCAAATGTCAAACCTCACAAGTCCTTAGGACTCGCGATTCTCCAATCCCCGATATGCTCCTAGCGCATTAGCCCTCCAATCTATGCCCGTGGTCCACACAACCTCTCCTTGTGACCGCAGTCTTATCCCTTATCAGGATTTCGAGGTTTTCAACACCTTGATACCCCTGTCCACGGGATCCGTGATCCCCGATATGTCGATGCACTCTCTTCAGACTTTATCCCCTCCTAGCTATGTTCTGGGCCCATACGACCCTTTCCCATGTGACCACCGTCATACTCCCTGTCGGGATTCAGGGTTTCACGACTTCCACTGTCACGAACCTCTGCCCTTGCAGTCTCCCGATTACCGATCTATCGATGTGGCATTCGTGCATTAGCCCTTTGGGCTAAGATCTTGGTCCATATGACCATTATACAACAAGGCCACAGCCTTGTCCCTTATTGGGGTTTTGGATATCGCAATATTGAATTGCATGAACCGTGTCTACAGGATTCCCGATATCCCAATACCCGATGTGCCTCTTCCTTGTGCATTTGCCCCTTTTCGGCTATGCCGAGGTCCATGTGACTGTTTCCTTATGGCTCCTCATCGGGGTTTCGGTCCTCCTCGAGCAAGAATTTCATCACTTCTAAAATTTGCGATGCCATTTATTGTTTACCTTTGGACAATGAATGGTTAAAAATATAAATTTTCAGCGCCCCCTTAAAATTTTATTTAAGCAGGTTACAACTTTAATTTTTGCGGGTTAAATGTTAATGAAATCGGGATTCTGGGTTTCCTGTAACAAAGGATCGATGTAACTTGAATCACGAAACCCCAATCTCCGATTTCACGATACGCTAAAGTCTTAATTAAGACGTCAGTTAATTAATTCATTTTTAAGAAGGTTTAAGAGCTAAGCTAATTACGTCATGGTTTCGAGGTTCACAGTTTCGTAGTACGTGGAAACTTTGTCCCTGGGATTCGCGATATCTCGATCCACAATGTAATCTGCCACCTGTTCACCGTTGACCCTTCCGTGGCCCCCGCTGTCCCTTGGCTCATCGGGAAATTATGTTTCGTGATTTCACAACTCTTGTTGCTATGTTCCCGGGACTCTCGATATCCCAATCCGCGATGACAGTTGGCTTCCACTACGGAGATTTCCACTTTTCAGAAAATCGGGCTTCGCGGTTCCGAACTGCAAGGTCCACTCATCCATGGGATCCACAATTTCCCGATTCGTGATGACCCGATGGATGACCTCCTGTCGGGACCTTTCCCGATGGCTCCAATCACTTCCACGCGTCCCCAGAACGGACAATCATGATTTCCCCTCGTTGTTTCAGGGTTTCCAATACTCCGATGATAGAAGTCTTCTGTCAACTCGAAATCCCAGTAGTCGATATACCGACGGGTCATTTGATCTCTACCACGTGTCCCTTCAAACAGACGGTCCAAATCAATCCTTGGGACTCGCCATTTCCTAAAACCGTAAACACTTACCCTTGTGACCCCTGATGTCCAGATCTTTGATATGGCGAATGATCATGCGACACCTGTCAGGAGGTTTGATGCATAATGTGAAATTTCCCACTCTAATGCATTTGTATCCTGCGTAATAGACAGCTCTCTTTTTGGGATAATGACAGTTGCATGAGCATTATGTGGTGTCAAAATTACTCTCTTAGGCATGGTTAAAATTTGTATGGGTCTATTGTTCTTGAGATTTTGCATTATTTAAAAAATTTTGAGGCTAACACAGGCAAGTAATTTACACACTTCCTGCGCAATACAAGTTTTTCGAATCTCTTTGCTACTGCGCATTGGCAGTTCCTCATTTGGGGTAAGTTTGAGATGAAGTAGGTCTTTCCCAGGTCTTGTGAATATCCTCTTGCATTTTATTTAGTGTAGTTAGTGTAGATATTGAATCTTACCAACTTCAAGCCTTAGACAGAAGTTTCCCTCGACATTTTCATCGATTTCAAGTGTCTATTTTACCCGAAACTTCATTAAAAAGTATTGCTCAAATAAAATTAAGTTACCACTTCTCTTTTTCGTGCTTAATAGCTTTATCCAGCTGATTTAAGGGTAGCCATTTCGTGGGAAGTGATCCTTCAAACTATCTGTTTTGCTGCCACTTATTTTAAAGGGCGTTCCTTTGAATATTCAGACTAAGACTGTATTATCCATTCATGATCCAGTTAAAGGGTATTGCCTATAGATGTTGCTTGTGATATATGAGACCACTTGCTTGGATAATATAGGGGTGTTATCTTGAGTATATTTTCTGATACTGTATCAGTCATATTGGGTCAAGTTGAATGTTGCTTGACATAATCTATTAAGACACAACTGATTTGTTTTGCTTACAGGTTAAGCGTGGTTGGAGTTAGCATTTGGGGTTTTTGGCCCTTAGGCCTAGATTTCGAACTAAGACACTCTGATACCATGTGTAACAACCAAATATTTCTAAACATCATTTACTTTCATAAGCAATTCATTTCATAAACTGAGACAATAACTTCATAACATAATATTGATTTTTATAACAACAACTTTAGTAACTTAGATTTATCAATGAATAATGATTGCATGGAAGAATGAAATAAAAACATAGTTTAACAAATTACCTAGTTCTGATGCTAATTTATGTTGCCTTCCTGCCTTGTTGTTGCCTTTCTGCTACCTGATGCACAGACCAACCCTGCCAAAAACAAAGAATAACTTCCCAAACCTACTGTCCTCCCTGCCAACTAGGAAAACTACCTAGCTCTAGGATATCTATGGATATCCTGGCCCCTGTGCCCAAAATCTCCAGCAACTCAGTGCCTCAACTGATCAAAAGCCACAGCCATAAATTCTCTGCTCACAACAAATCCAATAGTCTTCAGAATCCATCCCCCTCATCCTCCGTTCGAATACCCCTCACGTCCACTTCCTTTCCTACCTTATTCCCCTTCACCAACTCATGCATTTACTTCCTCAACCACCACCATGCATGTCCCTTATCCTTCCTTTAATGTTTTATCTTCTCGGGATTCATAGGCTATCCCTTGTTGCATACGCAACCATTTTATATCATATATCATTGATCTCTTAGATTTATTTCTCAGGTCATTAAATGTGATCTGTAGTTAAATTATTACTTAGTTAACCACAATTATATCCTTTAATTAATTAATAACTCACTTTCTTAAGATCATTAAATCATCTTTGTTTAATTAATAACTTGTTACCACAATTAATCCCCTAATTAGTTTTACTTTATAATCTTTAAACATTTATCCAACTAGGGCCGTTATAATGACAACTTCTACGATGAAATTTTTTTCGTAATATCATCCAATGAATCATAGTACAAAGATAACCTCACCTATTTGTGAATCATAATTTTTCTCCACATCTCTCTTTGGATGATCACTAGTGTATCTTTCACCAAGCCCCCCAATATTTCTTCATCGGATACATTCTATATATTTAGTGAATCGATACAATCCTACATCAATGTCTCACACTCGAGGAGGATGAGTGTGTCCCGAGAGATTTCCATAGTGGCACCTATATAGGAAATGTTTCAGGAATTTCCACTTCTTAAAAAATGGTCTGCACTAGTTATGTTTGGCCTACCCTCTTCCATAATTACATTTAGGAATTCAAATGAAGTACAAAGTTCCAGGTATTCACTCAAAAAACTCAAGCTCCACCAAATCCTTTAAACGCTATCATTACCATCAGTCCCTTCTATAGGTGGGGCATCAAGTTTATGATGTTAAATCCCCCATCCAACAGTGGTCGTGAGTACATCAATGTGGCCATTTGTTACTTCACCAAATGGGTTGAGGCCATGCCGACATTAAACAACACAGTGGACATTGGCACCTGGTTCTTCTTCAATGATGTCATCACTCATTTTAGGGTCCCCAAATAGCTAATTTTGAATCATCGAAAACATTTATACAATGAAGTGTTCCAAGAGTTGTCTTCCCTTCTTAGCTTCACCCATGAGTTTTCTTCCCCATACCATATGCAATAAAACAACCTAGTTGAGGTTGTCAACAAATTCCTCAAAACCATGCTATAAAGGACAGTTAATAAGAACAAAACCAATTGACACCCCTTTTCTATACAGTTTGTGCCTACCAAACCACAGTCAAAATTTCCATAGGATTTACCACCTTCTACCTTATCATTAGCCCGGAAACCATTTTACCAATCGAGTGAAAGATACCAACCATATGGATAACATACAAGATATTGATGGATACTATGCCATAAAACAATGCCTTTTCGCCTTAGAGATCATAGATGAAGATAAACTCTTTTCATTACAAAGTAACGAAGAAACCTAGAATTTATCTAAGGCCACATTTGATCGCCAAGTATGCCCTTGTTCATTAAGTGAGGGTGACCTTATTCTAGACTATGATATCTCCCATGATGTTCTAGGACCAGGGATGTTAGAAACACTTTAGTGAGGCCTCTTCATTTTTAAGCACTACCTCACTCGAGGAGAATACATCCTTGCTTACCCTAAGGGTGGCCTCTTGAAGGACCATGTAAACTGGTTGTACTTCAATAAATTTTATGTAATTCCCTCAACCACCAACAAGCTAGGAAAGGTCATGGAGTAAACATATTTCTGTTGTAATACCAATTTGTAACATTCCCGACCACCCAAGCTGGGACATGCTACTCCATATAATGCTCATGAATACACGCACACACACACACACACACACACATATTTAGTGTAATTTTTAACCAGACATAAACATTTTTTTCATACATATATTAATGCAGAAGCAACAATAACACATACAAATTTATAGGTGATTTACATTATGCTATCACACAACATAATGCAAAATAACAGTGAAACCATGCATACAATATTCACAGGAAAAACCATATATGTAACAACATATACATGCAATACTGATCATAATAACATGTACAAATACACAACATGTACATGAACAAAGGATTGGTACTTATATTTTAATTGAAGTACACCAACTGCTTACAGACCTTCCATGAACCTCCCATCCTTAAAGCACATTGCTCCCTCAAGATGGGACTAAACTTCATGAGGAAAGGGATTCCTAGGCTTGGCAGGGACAACAGGACGTTGCACAGTACAACATGAATGATTTCATCCAAGGAGCGACTTATGCTCATATCTCACAAAATCTCATTCCCCACATTCATGTCCCACCCCAGGAGTGTACACCTTCATAGGTCGGATCAGGAATTCCCAGAGCTCTATAGCTACTACTGGACTCCCTCTAGGAGAAATCACTTCCTTGGAACACTCTCTCACCTGGAGAGAGTTTCCTAGAGGCCTAACCACTTGCTTCTTCTATTCATGATCCTGACAACCCGCTTCTTCACTCTTGCTCCTCAATACACGAGAATGGTCATGGAAGCATAAAAAACTGGGCGTGGGGAACGATACTGACAAGACAAAACGCAAGAAACCCGCAGGGTATAGGTGTCACAAGGGTATCAAATTAGGTTTGTTGTAGAAGTTCGGGTTCATGGAATTCAACAATGGTGGACTGGTTCAGTGCCTTCTTGTTCATTTCATCCACAAGTCAGGGTAATGAATGGTCAGCATGGTCCAGAATCGTGAGATTGGAAAAGAGGGTGAGAATGGTTTGAATGCTCATAATGGTGAGAATGGTGAGAACTCCCCCACCCCCCATAAATTTTTCATGTGTTTTGGATGACACTTGGCTGTCTAGGACCATGTTCCCCCCACTTGGAACTCATTACCCTACCTAAAGGAACTTAGGATAAATTAATATCCTCTTTACAATTCTTTAGGATAATAATATATTATTCTACTAGGATCTTAATATTAGGCTCTTAGGCTCTAATCTTAGCCTCCTCCCTTTCCCAGCCTAGTGGATTTCAATTCCTCATACTGTTAATTCATGGCTTGTCTACACGCAACAATGTTATTATATTAAATATATGAATTTTTACATGTACAAAATTGGCTCCTAGTATTTAACACCTAGGCTCTCGGCCCAATCAACACATAATCCTACCAGCTTATAAATACTTGGCTAACCAACCTACAAAACATGTCACATTTGTAATTCCAACCAAGGATCGTCCCTGGGGTATTACAATCCCCTCCCCTTATTTTTTCACTGTCCTCAGTGCAACTTTATTACACAACATCAACAAGATGTCCAAAAGATTCAAAAAGATGCATGTATTCTTCTTTCATAGCATCTTCATGCTCCCACTTTGAATCCTCGGGACCGTACCAGGTCCACTGAACCTTTACAATCCCTATGGCTCGTCTCCAAAGTTTTTTTCTTATTCAGTCTAGTATGTGCATCAGATGCACTTGTAAGGTGCCTTATTGCTCCACCTGAATCACATCCCAGTCAATCACACGATTATCATTAGATATATATTTCTTGAGAAATGAGACATGAAATACATTATGAATAGTCATGCATGTAGGCAATGAAAGAATAGAATCTATTGGTCCAATCCTTTCTAAAATTTCAATTGACCCACAATATATGGCTGCCAACTCAGAACAGTTTCCCAACTTCAGGGAACTTTTGTTGGCTTTCACCTTTCAGAAAACATGATCACCCACTTTAAATTCCTTGTGGGTTCTTCCTTTGTTAGAATATATTTTATGTCTTTCTTGGGAAAGCTTAAAATTCTATTTAATCTTCGACACTTGGTCTTCAATTTTCTTAATTAAATTTGCCCCAACCACTGCTCTATCAGTTGGGTTCTCCCAACTTACTGGGGTGTTTCACTTTCTACCATAAATTGCCTCAAATGGGCTTATCTTCAGTGATGCTTGGTTCCCATTGTTGTAAGAAAACTCCACCAAGTGTAGGTAGTCTTCCCATCTGGATGGTTTGTCCATCACATACATTCTTAACATATCTTCTATCACTTTATTTACTCTTTATGTTTTTCCATCAAACTCAGGATGATAAGTCGTGTTAAAGTTCAAGTTCATTCTGAACCCTTTGAATAATCCTCTCCAAAAATTTGAGGTAAATTTTGGGTCTCTTTCAGACACAATTGTATTGGATATTCCATGAAAGTGTGCTTCTTCCATGACATAAATATCAACAACATTAGATGCCTTGTGAGTAGTCTTCAAGGGAATGAAATGGGCAACCTTTGTAAGCTTATCCACCACCACCATGATGGAATCATGTTGCTTGTTTGATCTAGGTAATCCTATGATGAAATCCATTTTCACCACTTCACACTTCCCCTCAGGAATGGGTAATGGCTATAGCAACCCAGCTGGTTGTCTATGCTCAGCTTTGACCCTTTTACACTCCATACATCTGGTGATGTATTATTCAATTTCTTTATTCATGCTTGGCCAGTAGTAATGGATCTTGAATGTTGAAACTGTTTTTTGATATCCTAGGTGTCCCTCATAAGGTACAGTATGCATCTCTTTTAAAATCACACTCCTCAATTCCGGAAAATTGGGTACATAAACTCTGTTTTTGTACAAGATAATTCCATCAATTCCCAATTCAAAATCTTCATCTTTCTACTGCATTTTACCTTGTTGCAACTTAGCTACCAATTCCATGTACTACAAATCAAATTTTGGAGTCTTAGAAATTATTCCTTTAAGATCCATCTGATACATGCTAATGGTTGTAGAATGCACTTCATGCACTCTCTTTTTGAGGGAATCATCCACTTTGTTTTCCTTTCCTTTGATGTTCTTGATCTCAAATTCATATTCATAGAGGAATTCCAACCATATACTCTACCTAGCATTCAAAATAGGTTGGTCAAAAAAATATTTTAGACAATTCTAGTGTGTTCTCAGCTCAAACCTTCTTTGTTGGCATGTTTACAAGAAGAGTGTTCTTGTCATTGATGGCAACAACAACAACAATGATGGGATGTCTACATGAAAGAACAACAAAAATGATAGAATGTTTACAGTTATTGATGGCAAGAACAACAATGACGAAGGTATGGTTACAGGAAATAATAGTAGTGACGTTGACAGGTTTACAGTTGGGAGACAACAATGGAAAATAGGAAGGCAAGGAAGATCAGTAGTGATGATGGCATGGAAAGATCAGAAGCGTAACAATGAAGAGAAACAATGATCATTGGATCCCAATCAGAATTCTCGATGACCATCAGATCTGAATCCAGACAAGAGGAGAACAAATATGGAGGACAGATTTGGGGCGTTACATCCGAGTGCAGGGTCCGACCATCATTGGATCTAGGAGAACCTGCATGTTCTTTAAAGTTATAGGAGAATCGGGCTTACAAAATCTTGAAAGCAAGAGGACCATCCATCTTCGAGCAGCACATGTGGTCACCGATCAACATTTCGCTGACTAGAAAGTCAAAGGAAGGAGGTGCTCTAACCTCTCGAAATCATGAAATGTGAAACCACGATTTAATCTGAGTTGCTCATAAAAGGGAGATTGTGGACCATTGATCTAAATCCATTTCAGAGTTTTGGATACCAAGAGTTGGAAGTGTCGAAACACTTCATCACAAAAACGCCAAAATGCCGAAATGAGAAACGCCGAAATACCAGACCGTTGATCTGACTCCATTTCAGAGTTTCAGATACCGAGAGTTGGAAGTGTCAAAACACTTCATCATAGAAATATCGAAATGCAAAAATACCTGACCGTTGATCTGACTCCACTTCGGAGTTTCGGATACCGGGAGTTGGAGTGTCGAAACACTTCACCACAAGAATGTTGAAATGTCGAAATGCTGAAATGTGTTTTCGAATAAGGCTGTGGTCATAGCCAGTGGTCACATATGTGGAAGATGGAGGAAGGAGCTAGTGCAACCAAGCTCCATTTTAGTGATTACGACTTGGAGTGTCGAGACCCTTCATCATAGGAATGCCAAAATGATAAATTGTGAAACTTCTTTATGGATAAGCGCTTGGTCACTGCCGGTGGTCACATCATCGAAGAGGTCTAGAGAAGAGCACGAAGAGACAATCTCCATTTAGGATTTTGGGACATGGAGAGTCCAGACGACTCTTCACAGAATCCTCTAAACGTGAAATGTGAAATGCGTGTTTAGAATTGGCCCCTGGTCATAACCTATGCTCACATCGACGAAGGCTCAAGAGAGGAGCAAACATGAAGCTAATCTCCATTTCATAGATCGGGACTTAGAGAGTCGAGATGCCTCACAACAGGAATTGTCGAAATGAAAATAGTCAAAGAACCTTTTGAATAGGCGTGTGGTCACCGTCTGAGGCCACATGTGAAAGGAAAGGTGAAAGGTGCCAAAGGAATAAGGCTCAAGAAGTTCACAGTGTAACTACCAGAAACCACTGATTATTTATACACAGAAAAATCAAAGAAGCCCTTGTGTGATTTCCAGAGGAGCTGAAGAGTCTCAACGCATCTACCGGTGGAATGGAGACTGTTCATAGAGGTGATTGAGAGATAAAATACTGTTGGAGCCTAGAACTACAACAGAGGAAATGATCTCGACTATGACAGAGAAGACGAAGAGTCTCGACTGTTCGAGAGGCTAAGGAAACTCGGCATAACACCCAGTGATGATGGACGCATGGGTTTAACTGCCAGAGAAGCTGAAGAGTTGTAATGATGATCAGGCAAAGCACTCAACATGGGGAGAGAATGAAAAATCATTGTGCATATATCATGCACAAGGTGCATAGAGACTATAGGCATGCAGAGAAAAGAAGATATGAGTGTTGTTGTTGAGATTGTTTCCAGCGTGTAGAAGGAGGCAGTGTGCATCAGCTGAAATACACAGAAGAGGAATGGTGCATTGAATGGACATGGTGCACAAAGCATAAAAGGAAGAAGAACAAAAATCACAAGGCATATGTGCAGGAAGACAGTGAGGTAGACAGAGAAGGGCAGTGTAGGAGAACAATGATGAGAATGGTAAGACATTGATGAACATTATATCACTATAATAAGTTTTAGTAGCAAAGATTGATATTTCAAGGTGGTAGGGAGGTTCTAGAGACGACTGTTGTCCTTAGAGGTTCATGTGGGTGCTTGAACATAGGAAGTTGTAGCTTCCATATGGTTGCAGCTAGAGAAATCAGGGTGGCAGGGTGGTGCAAGGGAGAACTATTGTTCTCTGTTTTACAGGTTGGTGCCTATGTGACTGGAAGTTGGTGCTTCCATCTAGTTGGTTCTGGAACGCTTAGGGAGTTGTTGCTTCCTTCTAGTGGGTGCTAGAGAAACCAGGGAGTTGGTGCTTCTTTCTAGTGGGTGCTAGAGAAACCAGAGAGTTGATGATTCATTCTAGTGGGTTCTAGAGAAATCAGGGAGTTGGTTCTTCCTTCTAGTGGGTGCTAGAGAAACCAGGGAGTTGGTGCTTCCTTATAGTAGGTTCTAGAGAAAATAGAGAGTTGGTTCTCTCAGCAAGTTGCAGCTTGTAAAACAGAGGTTGTAGACTCATTATGAGCTGGTTCTCATAAGTATGATAATGTACAAAATGTAAAGATTACTTATCATATAAAGAAGAATGGGTTTTTACCCTTTATGGTTTTCCTCAGGAAATAGTTGTCTCTGTGTATCTCATATGTGTGAATGATGTTGAATGTTGTATTGTTTACTTCCCTACATTATTGTGATCATCATTGAGAGTTCTATAATGAATTTAAAATGAGAATAATTGTTTAAGCTCGGTAACAAATGATTCACCCCCCCCCCCTCTTAGTTGTCCAACAATTTGTATCATATCCGACCCCTTTTATCTAAGGGTAGATCCTAGAGCTTAAACATGTCAAGCCATGAAGGAAATTCAACCAATAAATCCCCTTTGTTCAATGGAACAAAATTTTCCTTCTGGAAAGTTAGAATGAGAACCTACATAATGGCTTTAGGTGCAGATGTCTGGGATATGTTAGATACTAGTTATGCAAAGCCAATTGTACTAGATAATAAGTATGACAAGCTAGAATTCAGCTTCAACGCTAAGGCTATGAATGTTATCTTGAGTGTGCTTGCTGAAGAAGAATTTTTAAAAGTTATGCATTTAGAAACTGCCAAAGAAATGTGGGACAAAATCATTAGCAGTTATGAAGGTAATGAGAAGGTAAAAGATGGAAAGCTTCAAACCTACAGAGTACAGTTTGAAAATCTATAGATGAAAGAATATGAAACCCTTGGGAAGTATTTTCTGAGAATTGAAGAACTACTAAATGCAATGAAAGCACTTGGTGAAAAAATTGAGGAACCCTCTTTAGTTCATAAAATTTTGAGATCTCTGCTAGATAGGTTCAACCCAAAGGTCTCATCTATAGAATAACTTAATGATATAAAGGCTTTGTCTTTTGATCACATGATTGGAGACAAAGATAAGCTTATGTCCATAAGTAAAAGAAAAACAGGAAATGTTATCATTGAAAATGATGAACCAGGTAAAATCAAGGATAGAGGGATGGTGAGTTTAAGTAATGACAAAGGAGATGCCTAGTACGTTCTTCTTGTGGATGGTCTAAAACATAATTTTCTCAGTACAAGTCAAAAGTGTGACAAAGGCAGTGAAGAGGTGTTCACGTCCAAAGAGTGTAACGTAAATGTAAACTCAGGACAAGTGGTGAATAAAGGCATAAGGACAATTAATGATGTTGATATTGAATCCTCACTTGCAAGTAAAGAAGAAGACACATATACAATAAAATAATGTTCAGTTAGCATCTATCCCATGGAATAATTAGAAGAATAATCATGTCATAAGATGGAAGATGAAGTTTTGAAGGTTCAGAAGTCAAAAACCCAAAGCAAGTTTTTAAACAGCTCCATGACCCTGGATAAGCTCTTGGATAGTCAGAGATCACCAAATGAAAAATCTGGTATTGGATACAATAAGGAAGAAATCAGTTCTCCTAAGAAACCTGATACAGGCCCTTCGTCTATGAAAAATAAAATAAGGTATGAGAGTGGTTGTAGCGGTTTTTTCTTGTGATTGAATATGGTCATTAAATCCTTGGATTGTATGCATCATGGAAGAAAAATGAAATTGCAATAATAGAGATCAATGATAATCAATGGGGAGATCCAAGGGTTGTTTGAAAAGTATGAGCTACATTTACGCAGTGTGTCAGTAGGACAACAACATCTTCAACAACAACATTTTTTTTTACAAAATGATATACATGACATCATGTAGAGATAACAAGAGGAAATACCTTCTCAAGGAAAGATAACCTTTTAGAAACAAAGGGGGGAAATAGTCAGAAGCAAAGAGATAATAGTGACATGGGGAGTCATCCATTTATGACAAGAAAAGGTTGATGAAGGAGTCCCAGTAAGAGAGGTGACAAATATTGAGTATTCTACAGAGGATACAGTGGAAGCTGAAGATGAACAGGTCCAAGAATCAGAAGGAGAAGACTCTGGTTTAGATACAAATATTCTGCAGGACTCAACTAATAAAATCCATCACGTCAGGGGGAGTTTGTGTTGGTTGAATATCTGATACCTCTTAAACATACTACAACAACTCTGGGGGAGCATGTTTTCTTTGACATTGATGTCAAAGGGGTAGAAAAGAAGTGGTCCGGACCAGATGCTATAGTTGGAGGTCCAAACAAATTAGCACATCCATTCAAGGTTTCCATCAATGCCAAAGGGGAAAATTGTTGGCATGTTTACAAGAAGAGTGTGCTTGTCATTGATGGAAAGAACAGTAGAAACGATGGCATGTCTACAGGAAAGAACAACAACAACAATAAGATGTTTACAGTTATTTATGGCAAGAACAACAATGATGAAGGTATGGTTACAGGAAAGAATAGTAGCAACATTGGAAGGTTTATAGTTGGGAGACAACAATGGAAAATAGGCAGGCAAGGAAGATCAACAGCGATGATGGCATGGAATGATCAGAAGTTTAATAATGAAGAGAAACAGTGATCATTGGATCCCATTCAGAATTCCCAATGACCATCAGATCTGAATCAAGACAGGAGGAGCGCAAAGATGGAGGACAGATCTCGGGCATTAGATCCGAGCGCAGGGTCTGACCATCATTGGATCCAAGAGAACCTGCACGTTATTTAAAGTACTAGGAGAAGAAGGCTTACAAAATCTCAAAAGAAGGAGGACCATCCATTTTCGGGCAGGACACATGGTCACAGATAAACATTTCACTTACTAGAAAGTCAAAGGAAAGAGGTGCTCTAACCTCTCAAAATCTCGAAATGTGAAACCACGATTTAATATGAGTCGTTGATCAAAGGGAGATCATGGACCATTTATCTGACTCCATTTCAGAGTTTCATATACCAGGAGTTTGAAGTGTCAAAACACTTCATCACAGAAATGTCGAAATGCCAAAATGCGAAACGCCATGCCAAAATGCGAAACGCTAAAACACCAGACCGTTGATCTGACTCCATTTAGGAGTTTCAGATACCGGGAGTTGGAAGTGTCGAAACACTTCATCACAGAAATGCCGAAACGTCGAAATGTGAAATGCCAAAATACTGGACCATTGATCTGACTCCATTTTGGAGTTTTGGATACCGAGAGTTGGAGTTTCGAAACACTTCACCATAGGAATGTCGAAATGCTGAAATGCGAAAAACAACTTTTGGTGTAGGTTTCGGATATCGGGAGTTGGAGTGTCAAAAAACTTCACCACAGGAATGTAAAAATGCCAAAACGCCAATTTTTTTTTTCCAATAAGGCTATGGTCATAGCTAGTGGTCACATCTGCAGAAGATGGAGGAAGGCGCTAGTGCAACCAAGCTCCATTTCGGTGATCGTGACTTGGAGTGTTGAGACCCTTCATCATATGAATGTCGAAATGCGAAATTGAGAAAGCACTTTATGGATAAGCGCTTGATTACCGCCAGTGGTCACATCATCGAAGAGTTGTAGAGAAGATTATGAAGAGACAAGCTCCATTTCAGAGTTTGGGACATGGAGAGTCGAGATGACTCTTCACAGAATCCTTGAAACGCGAAATGTGAAATGCGTGTTTAGAATTGGCCCCTGGTCATAACCTATGGTCACACCAAAGAAGGCTCAAGGGAGGATCTAGCACAAAGCTAATCTGCATTTCGGAGATCACGACTTGGAGAGTCGAGATGCCTCACAACAAGAATTGTCGAAATGTGAATCGCGAAAGCACCTTCTAAACAAGTGTGTGGTCACTGCCTGAGGCCACATGTGAAAGGAAAGGTGAAAGGTTCCAAAGGCATAAGGCTCAAGAGGTTCACAATGTAAATGCCATAAACCATTGATTGTTTTTGCACAAAAAAATCAAAGAGGCCTCAGTGTGATTGCTAGAGGAGCTGAAGAGTCTCATGGCATCTGTGAGTGGAATGAAGATTGTTCATAGAGGCGATTGACAGATAAAAGACCATTGGATCCTGGAAAATCAACAGAGGGAATGAGCTCAACTATGACAGAGAAGATGATGAGTCTCTACTATTGGAGAGGCTAAGTTATCTCGGCATAACACCCAGTGATGATGGACACATAGTTTTAACCACCAGAAAAGCTGAAGAGTTGTAATGATGATTAGGCAGAGCACTCGACATGGGGAGAGCATGCAGAAGCATTGTGCATATAACATGCACAAGGTGCACAAAGACTATAGGCATGCAAAACAAAGAAGAAAAGAGTGTTTTTGTTGAGAGTGACTCAGGTGTGTAGAAGGAGGCAGTGTGCAGCAGCTAAAATACACATAAGAGGAATGGTGCATTGAATGGACATGGCGCACAGAGAATAAAAGGAAGAAGAACAAAAAGTGCAAGGTATGTGTGCAGGAAGACAGTGAGGTAGACAGAGAAGGGCAGTGTAGCAGAACAATGATGAGACTGGTAAGCCATTGATGAACATTATATCACTGTAATAACTTTCAGTGGCAAAGATTGATATTTCAGGGTGGTAGGGAGGTGCTAGGGAGGATTGTTGTCCTCAGATGTTCAAGTGGGTGCTTGAACACAGGAAATTGTAGCTTCCATCTGGTTGCAACCAGAGAAACCAGGGTGGCAGGGTGGTGCAACGGAGAACTATTGTTCTCTGTTTTACAGGTTGGTGCCTGTGTGACTCGAAGTTGGTGCTGGAACACTTAGGGAGTTGTTGCTTCCTTCTAGTGGGTGCTAGAGAAACCAGGGAGTTGGTGTTTCCTTCTAGTGGGTTCTAGATAAACTAGGGAGTTGGTGCTTCCTTCTAGTGGGTTCTAGATAAACCATGGAGTTGTTTCTTCCTTGTAGTGGGTGCTAGAGAAACCAGGGACTTCGTGCGTCCTTCTAGTGGGTTCTAGAGAAACTAGGGAGTTGGTTCTTCCTTCTAGCAGGTGCTAGAGAAAACAGAGAGTTGGTTCTCTCAGCAAGTTGCATCTTGCAAAACAGAGGTTGTAGCCTCATTATGAGTTGGTGCTCATAAGTATGATAATGTACAGAATGTAAAGATTACTTATCATATAAAGAAGAAGAGGTTTTTACCCTTTATGGGTTTTCTCAGGAAATATATGTCTCTGTGTATCTCATATGTGTGAATGATGTTGAATGTTCTATTGCTTACTTCCCTGCATTATTGTGATCATCATTGAGAGTTTTGTAATGAATTTAAAATGAGAATAATTGTTTAAGCTCGGTAACAATTGATTCACCCCCCCCCCTCTTAGTTGTCCAACATTCTTCCCATTAGGTAGTGTCTCCATTTATTTAAAGCATGCACTATGGCTGCCAACTCCGGATCATGAGTGGCATAGATCCTTTCATGATCTTTAAATTTCATGTATTTAAAACATATTAGAAACCCATTCCGGCTGAGGACTCCACCCAGTCCTTATTTTCATGCATCTGTGAAAATCATAAATTCATCATTTGGATCTCCAATATTCAAAATTGGAGCACTGGTTAACAATTGTTTCAATTTCTAGAAGCTCAGTTCACATTTTGTTGTCCATTGAAACTTCTTCCCCTTTTTTTGCAAGGAAGTGATGGGATGAGATATTCTCAAAAACCTTGCAATGAACCTTCTGTTGTAGCCAGATAGATCCATGAAGGATCTTAATTTTGTCACACTCTTAATTTTTTTCCACCCTTTAATGGCCTCAATATTTTGAGGGTCCACTATTATCCCTTCTTCAGATATGATATGCCCCAAATAGTGAATTTTTTTTTGATAAAATGAGCACTTGCTCAATTTGGAATACAACTGATTCTCTCTTAGAACTTGCAACACCATCCTCAAATGATGCTCATGTTCTTCTTCTGGTTTGGAATATACAAGGATTTCATCTAAAAAGATAATGACAAACTTGTCTAAATATTCTCAAAAAACACCATTCATTAAGCACATGAAAACAACTGGTGCATTTGATAACCCAAAGGGCACCATTGTGAACTCATAATAACCATACCTTGTCCTGAAGGTTGTCTTGTTGACGTATTCCTCTTTAATCATTACCTGATGGTATCCCTACCTGAGATCTATCTTTGAAAATATCCTTTCATTCTTTAACTGATTGAAGAGATCATCAATCCTTGGTAGAGGATACTTGTTCTTTATAGTTACTTTATTTAACTACCTGAAGTCAATGCAGAATTTCAGAGTCCCATATTTCTTCTTCGCAAATACAATTGGTGCACCCCAAAGTGACACACTTGGGAGTATGTACCCCTTATTTAAAATTTCTTCAAGATGCATTTGCAATTCTTCCAGTTCTAGTGTACTGATTTTGTAAGGAGTCCTTGATACTAGAGCTTCTCCAGGAATTACATTTATAGAGAAATCAATATCTCACTTTGGGGGTAGTCCTGGTACCTCCTTGAACACATCTTCAAAATATTCTAGGACTGCATGATCCTCCATATTTGGCGCCTTATCCTTAGATGCTTCCCCCATATGGGCTGCAAATATTTGGCAGCCCTTCATGTAACACTTCTTTAGCTGCATTGTTGAGATTTGTCGGACAATAATTGCCTTGGGAATTCGTTGGACTGCTCTCTAATTTCCTTCCTCATCTAATCAAGTGAATGCCCTGTTATGACAATCTAATATTGTATGGTGTTGGTCCAACAAATCCATACCAGTTAGGAAATCATATGATTCGAAAGGAAAGATGTTCAAATATTCCTTGGTACTCAATCCATTCATGCCCACTGGACATGATTTAACCAACTCAACAACCTTTCTCTTGGCTCCTATAGCCAGCTACACCAACCAATATTTCCCATGCTTTCTTCCTGGTAATTGAAATATGTCTACTACCTTATGCTATATATAGCTATGACTAGCCCGTGAAATCAATTAAAATAGTAATGGTTATTGATCATACCTTCAACTTCAATCACGTGTGATTGAAACTCAAATTTCTTTTTGTCCAGGGCTGCATAGATCCTAAGAACTCTTCTACCCATGTACTCCACTATTTTGTCTTGTTGAACATGGTGAACAAATCTCACCCTATCCTTTCTATGAGAGAAAAATCTATACTTATGATCTCCATTACAGCCCTAGCATTGCATACGTGTCTGCCTTGTCCTTTGTCCACCTACTTCAGCCATCTTGGCCTCCCTCAAAATTAGTTGTCCTTGAGGAATATTTCTAAAAAATGGTGGCTTGTTCCTCTTCATCATCTACTCCTTCTTAAACTTCCTCTTGTCTTCCCAAGATCTTTGGAAAGTAAGCTTTCATTTATGTTGATCATATAAGCATTTTCATATCCTTATAGTTTCTACCAGAGTTTTGGGATCATCATACTGGATTTTGTCACTGATAAAAGGTGGCATCCCACTCAGATATCTCTAGATATCAATTTTCTCATCCTTAATGAAAGGGACATACTTCAACATAGCTAGAAATCTCATTTCATATTCATCTATATTCATGCTGCCCAATTTGAGTTCAAAGAACTCTTTCATCTTTTTGTCATAGTATCTCTTCGTTAAGTTCTTCTTTTCAAAATGTTTATGGAATTCCTTCCATGTGACATCCTTCTCTCTGATGTGTTTCACTTGCAAAAGTTGATCCCATCACAAGGATGCATTTCATTTCATCTGATAGATTGTGATTATTCCTTCTACATGAGAGGAATAATTATGCAATT
Organism: Picea engelmannii; assembly: GCA_009831015.1. Taxonomy (NCBI): domain Eukaryota; kingdom Viridiplantae; phylum Streptophyta; class Pinopsida; order Pinales; family Pinaceae; genus Picea; species Picea engelmannii. The sequence goes on from ML789421.1 coordinate 231,822, forward strand.
GGAAATATTTTCTCATGCCAATTAGCCATGTCTAAGCCTCTACATCCTTCTCATTATCTCCATCAAAAGTAGGAGGCTTGATCTTGTTCATTTATCCTTTCAACTCATCCACCCCAAACCTCCTATATTTCCTAAAAGGGGATGGACTTGAGCTACTGTTTGCTCTCCTATGGGAATGCTTTTGGGAGTGTTGGTGATCTCTGCTATAACTCCTTGATCTTCTTTCCTCATCAGGTAACCCGTGTCCCCCTGATTGTTTGGATTCACTTTCCTTATCCAACTTCTTTTCAATTACTTACAGGATCTGCATTAGCTTCATATTGAAGCTTCAATTTTCTCCTTGGCTCTCTTAAGCCTTTCTTTAACTACCTGGTGAATTTGGACATCTTTTTACAAATTTTTAATGATTTTCATCATGCTCAAATCTTTACCTATTTCTTCCCTATGCCCATTGGATTTTGTCCCTTCAACACCCAAATGGACATACATTTCTCTACCATCATCCTCCGTACTATAAGTTTTCTATGCCTCCTCCATTTCTTTTCACTATGTAACAATTTGGCTCAATTATGACAATTGCTAACTCTGTAAAATGTGTAGTCAACCAAATTTTGTCAGGATATTAGAATTATTAATTCTCCAGAATAAATTAAACAATCTGATTCAACAAAAGAATATCAAACTCCATTTTTTTGTGGGTCTTTTTTCGATCAAGAATCCCTACGGCTCTATCTCTGAGCCCTGTTTTGTTCTACAATTTACTTTTGGTGCTAGCCCCTTTTTCCTTCATCCCTTCCTTCACATGTGACTACAATTGTGACCAAGTGATAATAGTTGGGTGCTTATCCGGAGCCTTGACACATCGAGTCTTCAGAGCTTTAGAGGTTTCCCATTCCACACATCACAAACATCACATAACCTTGAACAATGATTTCATAGAGGATGGTGGATCTACGGTCCACGTTCTCTGTTAATATTTATGGTGGGTAGGATCATCGAAACTTCAGGCTTCGGTAGGTTCCCAGAAAAATTATAATAAATCTCCCAGAGTGTCGAATTGGTGAACTCTCAAAGTGGGGTCGATCAACGGTTCAAGACTTCCTAGCATCCTATGATTGACATTTGCTATGTAACTCTAGGTTTCAGGAGTTTTGGGTTGTCCATACTCTCAATCCTTCTAGAGTGCCAAGTATTTAGACAACAACATTTGTTTCCAAGTTTCATTTCCCGATCAATGGTCGATATTAACTCTAGCCCTTTGGGATTTAGAATTTAGGGTTTCGGGACTTCAAATCTTCTGGTGTTATAGGATAAATTGGTATATGCAGACACTAACAGATCTCGCTAGATCCACCTGGATCTAGAACAAAACAGGACAGGACATGACTCTTTCCCTAAGTTGAAATCATCGAATCTACTACCAAGAAGGAATGAGTGACATAGCTTTATATCGCTTGCTTAGGTCTTTGTTATTCCTACTTTTCTATGGTGCTCTTGTGAGATCAATTACAAGACAACACAAACCAACCAAAGTGAATATAGCAAAGTATTCAATGACAACCTATGCATATGATCAAGGAGTTATGTGATAAAATAAGAGTGATTTTATGGGAAAGGGACATGCCATTGTATTGTATTAAGTGAAAGTAGAAGATACAACTAGATCACCTTGATGTCGCAAGCTTCCTTTCAATGTTCCTTGGTTCCAACACACACACTTTCTCTACACTTTCATGAAGAAAATCCAGTACGGCGTGATGGAAAAATGAAGGCCTCAAGCTTCAATTCAAACAAGGTTGCTCACACAATTCTATCATCAATTCTCCATTCAATATTGCTTAACCTCTTCCTTGAGAAACCCTTCATTATATAGGATAAGGAGAGATGGTTAAAGGGATGAGGATGATCCCACTAAATCTAAGAAGTTAGTAGGATGCCAACCATGTGAATGCCAACTCATTTTCTAGAAGATCCTCTTCTAGAACCTTCATACCTTCCTCTTCCTTTTAAGATTTAAAACAGATTCTCACCCTACCTATAGAGAAAAATGTGAACACCTCACAGGCTAGGTATAGGGTTTCCTGTGAGAATCAATATTCTCGCACCCTACAACATAGTCATCCTACAAACTCATGTTAAAAATATGTTTTATGCAAGAAGACAACAGTCACTTTTCTTAGGAAAAAGGTCCTTATGAGAGCCTGAACACATAACTTTAGAGACACCACCAGAGTGACCAAAATAATGTGTAACAGAATGCCCCCAAAATTATGAGGTTGGAACTCGTGATAGCCGAAATACTTGGTAAAATGTGTGTGTGTGTCTCAGAAACAAGGAGCGCACCTAATCGGAAACCTACAAACAATGAAGCATATGCAGAATATAATACCAGTTCTGAGGTAGGGATTCCCATGCTCAGACTACAAATGAATGAAATCACAAATTTAGGCCATGGCCACCAATCATACACAGTGGATCCATGTAATCAAAATGCTACATAACCACCACAAATACACTGTGGATCTATGTGCTAGAAGACTCATATGAAGATATAGCCATGCGACATACAAAGTGGATCTATGTGTCAATACAAATCATAAATACTCCCTCATAACCTGGACCAAAAAGATGATGCCCAGGGTTTTCAATCCCATCATCTGAAATTACGAATCTAGCCATGCGATTACATGTGTCAAAGTCGAACATGGTAGAAACCACTTGATTACCAGTCAGTGATGAAAATCATTAACAAGTGCGAGGGAAATCACCATTGATGTCAATGACTCCCAAGGTAGCTAAGTACAATCTGAACGAATGTGAATTAATGAGTTGAAGTCGAACACTCGGCAGAATCTCTCGATTAGGGATCAATGATGTGAATCCACTGTCGAAAGTGAAGAGACCTTCCATTAAGGCATGCAGGTTCTAAGGTACTAAATGATTTCCAAGTCTTATTCCTGGATAATGAGTTGGAGTTAATGGAAAAATATTTGTCACAGGAGGGCCTTGATGTATCCCACATCAATGACATGAAATAAGTAACATATTTTGAGGGTAAGTCAAAGTATGAATATGATTTGAAATGGACACAGGGAAGGCCGACATGTTAAGAATGGACAACTACAGATGGACGACTCAATGGAGGGTGTGTTTGGACTTCTCTTGAACATATGAATGACACAACAATGGTCTTGGAAGCATGACTCAAAGACGACCCAAGATATGGCCTTGTAGTAAGTCAGACGAGAGACAAATGGATTTCCCAAACTGGATTTAAATGAAGAACACAGAGTGTCATGTTCAAGAGAGATGCTTACTACCACTAATACAGATACGAAGGCATATCCCTTTCCCAAAATTTCCCCCACCATTTATGGTGACTACCTCTTTATTTTTACACAATCTTGAGAAAAATAGCATATTCTTGTTGATGTAAGCTCATCCTTCGGATGAGTCCCTCGGAGTATGTTTAAAGAACCCTAAGAAGGAGTGGTTTGGTCCCATAAGGTCCTTTCAATGTTTGTTTAACGAGTCCAAAGATAGAAAACTCGAGTGTTTTTCATGTTTTGAGAGTCTGGAAAAAACTTAAAGAGAACTCTCTAAGTTCATTTTTCGTAAATTAGCTCGATGAGACCGAAAAAGTGATAAACTATCGCCCATCGAATGTTTTCTTCAAATACTTTTACGAGCATGAAAATAACAAGATCTCTCGGCAATCTTTTCCTTGTTTTCGTTGCTTTCGTGTTAGCGTGACGAGTATGAAAAGACGACACAAGTATACTCGGTTGCATTCTCATGTATTTTCAAGAACTAGAACGAACGAAGACTGAGCTTGAGGTTTTCCCTATAAAACCCTAAAAAGGTACTCTTACATCTGATGAATATAAAAAGAGAAAAAATGCTCATACACCATCGTTCGAACTTCTAGGTCAGCTATCTACAAAAAAAAACATGCTCACAAAGCCATTAGGGTATTAGGTTTTTATGCAAAAGTAATAAAAAAAATATAAAAATCAATGAAAAATAGTAAAAAAGTGAATAAATATGGGTATAAAGGGATTTTTACCATTTCACTGTCACTTTGCCAAAAACTTGTCCAACACACCTCCTTTTTTCCCAAATTTCATCGGTCGATTTTGGGAGCTTCAAGTGATCATTTAGCAAATGGTTTTGGCCAACGAAGTAATCTCCTGATTATTCAACTTTTTCATGGATTACTTTTGATTTTTATTGGCAAATTCTAGAGTTTTGAGTCCATTTTAGACCTGGTAGGTGCACTCAAGCATTCTCGCAGGTGGGTCATTCGAGACCTACGAGAATCTAAGATTTTCATTGGTGGGATTTAGTGCACCTACGAGAATCTCGTATTATGCAAAAGCTTCACCTGCGAGGACCAAAAAGTGGTTTTTTGTGCAAGTTTTTACTCAATAAAAAATTATTCAAGAGGTTAAAAAGAGTTGCTAACTTCCTTCTCATGGCTCCATTGCAGGTATTGATCATCACGATGTTGGAATGGAGGGAAAGGTAACATGAAGAGTATGATTCCATTGCCGAAAATGATCCATGTACAATTGCTTCCCTCCAGGAATGTGGGTTCTTAAAAAATTTCAGGATCAATGGCATGAGAGCCCAACTCAGGTTGTTAGAGTACCTGGCCCACATGTGGGATGTTGACCAACAGGTATTTCATGTAGGGGTCCACATTCTTACACTAGATATCGAGGATATCTATTTTTTGACAGGGTTGTCACAATGTGGATCCCATGTGACTTTGACTGGAGGTAGAGGTGCTGGAATTCCTATGAGTGAGTATGTTCGCCAACATTGTGTTCCTGAGGCAAAGAGAAGAAAGGGTAAAGTTTCCATTTGGGGGGTCCAATACTTTACCCTCCAGACTATCCTGTTTACCATTGTACGCATGGTTGGGAGCGTAGCTCCACACATGGCTCTCCAAAGCTATTTCCAATATGCAATAGAGTTCACAGAACCTCAGGTTTTTAATTGGTCGGATGCGGTTCTCCGCAACAAGAAGAGGAAACTCACAAAGTGTAGAAGGGGTGACTTGAAGTAGTTCGGGTACGGGTCGATTTTGGTGTCTTTATTCCTTGAGAGGTTCCCACTACTACGTCTACAGGTGGATTGGGGTTTACCGGCTCCACAGGATCTGAGGATGATGAGGTGGTGTAACCTCATGGTCCGACACGTAGCAAGCCCTATTATCAAATATAACAATTCATTTTTTGACTAGTTGAGGCCCCAAATGCTAATGGTCGATGACTATGCCTATGACGGCTTGGATTTACGAGGAGATGCAGAGTTGGTTTTTCCTGAGGATGCTCAGTGGGGTGACTTAGGTAAGAAGTACACATTTTGTTCTTTTTTAATGTTTTTGACAAATTTTATTATATAAAATGATTTTATGTTTGCGATCCAAGGACTAATCCAAAATTTATTTTGACAACAAAGATGTGGGGCCATATTGACTGCCAGAGACATCTCCCATTCATAGGCGAGGGTAAGTGGCTCAAGTGGAAAGATGGGATGCTGAGGACTATGAGGCGATTGAACATAACTTAGAGGGACTATTTGCAGATGTCTCAGACATCACTTTTGGAGAGATCCCAAGACGCTATTAGCGCCATACTATGGGTGTGTCCAAGTCTCTCAGTCGAATGCTCCATAGGGTACCCCGAGAAGTTGTGTGTTACCGTGAGCATCATCCGTGATGCTATTTTGTAGAATCCACGAGCTTCATATTTTGATATTTTGGTCTTTGGACAAAAGCTTTTTATAAAAAGATTTTGATCGTTATATACATATATGCAGCTTCTACCGGCTTATTTTGTGTTGTATAATACATGTGATGTGTGATTGGTTTTATAAATGTATCAGATGTCTATCTAACACATAATTATCTAAAGCGTCAGTCAATGTATTTAGACATCTAGGAATGTGCTGATATTCAATATAATCAAAACAACATTTCAAGAGGCGAATTCGTAGATATACCCGTAATAAATTAGGACTTCAGATATCATAGACATTACTTAACTGTAGAACTACTAGCTGCGAATCGAGTCGTATAACCAGGTGGCATATACCTAGTGAAATAGCATCAGTCAACAATTCAATGACGACACTATATTCTGGGTTATTATTGGTTGCACAACTGAGGCAAACACCACATAGATTGATGAGTTCATTTGTAGGTGCGTAAATTGCCCATGTAGCAGAAGCTAAGTTCTGAGTACTATGACTAGTGCCATCGGTGAAGCCAATGTGGGGTAGCGAAGACTCCAACATTTGGAAACCAAGCACAATGCAAGGTAATCCATCGAGGGTAGAAACCAAATAACGAAAAAGAACACTAAAGTGACACACAAGAGTATGATACAATAAAATACAAGAACTTATGCATAGATGACCTAATAATAGTACTTCTTTAAGTAAATCTCATTTCTAGGTTGACTCAAAGGGATACCATCATAGTGAATTAACTCATAGGCTCCTTTCTCCAGCACTCGTTTGATGATATAAGGACCTTGCCACATAGCCTCAAATTTTTCGGCTCCTAACAAATCCTGATATTGTTCATAAAGGAGAACTAGATCTTCTTTAGAGAACACACATGGTTTGACATGTTTGTCATATTGGGATTTGATGCGTTTCTTCTGGGTTTCTATAACTAGGGTGGCATCATGACGGCTTTCGTCTAATTGCATAAGATACAACAAACGTTCTTCTTCAGCAGAAGTGTTTGGGAGAAGTTCAATGATGATATTTAGAGATGGTATCTCACATTCAATCGGCAAGATGGCTTCTATACCATAAACTAACTGGAAAGGTGAAAACCCGGTAGTAGACTTGACAGATGTTTGGTAATCCCACAATGTCGAAAACTACATCGTGTGCCAACTAGTTTTGTGAATCCCTATCATTCGTTGAAGCATAGTAATGAGGACTTTGTTTATTGATTCAATTTGTCCATTGGCTTGTGGTTAATAGGGTGTTTATTTTTCATGGCAAAGGCCCAACATTTCGGTGAGTTGGGACATCATGAAGTTTCTAAAGTGGCTACCGCGATCAATAACGACATCTTGGGGAACACCAAACCGAGTAATGATATGATTGAATATGAATAGTGCTTCATTCCTTCCCGTATTGTCGAATGTCAGCATTGCCTTGGCCCACTTCGTAAATTAATCTATGACTACAATAATATATCCATGCCCCTCGGCTGAGTGAGGGTGACATGTCATGAAATTGATACCCCATTTCACAAATGGTCCAATGGAGACTACAGGGTGTAAAGGAATAGGGTGTGATCATATTTTGTTGTTGCATGTTTGGCAAACATAGAATTTTTGGATAGCGATAATACAATATTTGAATAAAGAAGGCCAAAAATATCCATCTGGTAGGATCTTTTGGACAGTAGCATCCCCAGACATGTAACCACCACATGCTCCAGAATGGAAATCATTCAAGGCTTTCTTGGCTTCGGCAAATGTGAGGCATCGTCAAAAAATGGAGTCAATCCCATGACGATAAAGAGTATCACCAAGGATAATATACTGACAGGCTTGGTAACGTATTCGATGAAAGTTAGTGCTAGAAAAATCGAGCCAGAAAGTTTGAGTTTGGACTCTGGAGATATATAATGATATCCCCATACCAAAGGTCATCAGAACTAATCAAAAAGAGGGATTCATCGGGTAATGAATACTCTGCTACATTGTTTGTCTCAGAACAGGGAAGGTCACATATCAATTCGGAAAACACCAAGGATTTCTTGGACTTAGCGTGTTCGAACTCTAAGTCGAACTCTTGGAGTATTATGATCCATTTGGAGTACTTTCCTCCTAGAAGATGGCATGTAAGAATGTGTTGCATAGGGTTACAATTGGAAATCACAGTAGTCTTGCATAAAAGGATATAGTGTCAGAAATGTTGGACAGCCTGGACGATTGCCAAGGACAGATTTTCAACATGTAAATACTTGGTTTCAGTAGTTGTGAGACACTAAATCAAATAATAGATGACATGATCATCACGAGAATCATCCTCCTGGACTAAAACCATAGCAATAGTAGAGTCTGAGGCTGCAAGATAAAGGAAATAATCTCGACTGTAATTGGGTGGGAAAAGTAGTGGGGTATGGGTTAAAGTCAGTTTCAAAGTGTCGAAATCTTTGTTGGCAGTGGTATCCCATATAGACTCAGAACCTTTTTTGAGAAGTCGAGTAAATCCAAGGGTTAACTCAGTGTAGTTTGGGATAAAACGACATAGAGAGTTTTCTTTCCCTTCCAAACTTTGTAGCTGACAAAGTGAGGAAGGAGGAGTGAGGATCTACCTTGGTCTCTTGACATGAAACAATAAATCCTAGAAGTTGGTTGGATTCTACACAAAAAACACATTTGTGGGGATTTAATCATATATGGTAAAACCGACATCGAAGGAAAATGGCTCAGAAGTGTGTTGGATGATCTATATAGTGCATGGACTGGAATAAGTTGTTGCCTGATTGGAATAAGTCATTTCCTGACGGGCTTAGCATCTGGGTATGTCTTAATTTCATGTACAACAATGTTGGGGTCAATACCCGAAATTTCTTCATAGATCCATGCAAAGACATCACATAATTCTTGGAAAAGAGACTTGTAGGTGACAACTTCATCATGGGAACATGAAGCTCCAATATGCATGTTAGGCCTCAAAATAGTCCCCATTCTCACTCCATTATTAACCAATACCTTCACATTACTTCCATATTACCTTCATGTCACCTTCATTCCACCTCCACATCATTACATTTATCTCATCATTGGGTTATAACTATCCTTTTCCAAAGTTTATTAATTCTTAACATTTTAAAGTGGATTTGTGGTTAAACTTTAGAAAATAATATACTTATACTTATACCTAACAATTAGAATGAGTTTGGTGACATGTGTAGGTGATTCAGAAGCTTCCAAGACAATCTTATGTGGCCTCCAATACTCAATTCGAATTCCCTTCAAGATATGGAAGGAAATTTGGATAAAGGTCAAAGAGGATATGTGTCTCATCATTAGCTATTTGATTGTAACTATATGAGATTTTTATGGATCTAGGGAGAGAATAGTGGATCTCCATTAATGGGGTAGCTTCTTATGTTCTTGTATAAATAGGAGAGCCTTCTCCTTTCAAAAGGCATGCGTGAAGTTTGGGAAATTCTCATGTTTTGAATTGATAGGTTGGTTCTTGAGGTTAGTAGAGAGGAGATCTTATATTGGAATGAATATGTAATCATAGTCTTTTGAATACAAGACATGCTTCCATTTTGATCTCTATCTTGTTTTAAGATTATGGTGTACTTACTGAAGGATGGAAGGGCCCCCATGCACTAATGCCCGTACACCTATGTGTTGTATATAGTAGGTAAAATTTGTCATTTGTATATTCATGTTATTTTATCTTTATGTTCTTTTCTTTAGTAGTTTAGGATAGACAACTTCAAATCCTCGCACATATTGTGTTGTGCCTCTAAGCTTATGAGCTCCTGGTTGACATTAAATCATTGAGAAATTTATACGACGTAGATTGCACTCAACAATGCACATTTTCGAGAACTCTAGGTTTGATGGATATGTCAAGGGGGATGGTGGGTGAGATATTACTTAGGTTCCCTTCGTAGAACATATCATGTGTAGACTCGGGAACGGTAGAAATGACGACAACGGTCGACGGAGTCGAGAGCTATTGGTAACTCTGAACGATGTGTCATTCTAGGAAGAGAATGGAACAATGATGTCCATCGTCGCAAGGGGTATATTCCATGGACATAAAAAACATAATTATCTCGTCTGTAGGAAAAATGACTCGGAATGGATCCGAAGATAAATCACCAAGAGAGTGGGTAGAGAGGGTTGTTGATTGAATGGCTTGATAAGCGGATTTGACCAGACTTAAAGGAATTTGGTTGCCATAGCGAAGATGATCATCGTGGTTGGGTAATATCCACGGGTCGTAAGATGCAGGGGTTTCATGAATAGAGGTGGAAATCATGTTGATCGAGGCGAAAAATGGATGTGGAACATCGGATGGTGGAATGGGGAAAGTACCCATCAAAGAGGAATCTTTAAGAAGACCAACACCGACATTCTCATATCCAGGGGGTGTTTTTGCAATGAAAGGTACGTTGCTGGTATGTGCATCAGATTTAAAGAAGGCCAATTGGTCCACCGTAATTAATTTTCCTTGATGTGGGAAACGTATGACATGGAAAAGAGTGGACACAACTGCATGCATGGAATTGATATAGATACGGCCAAGTAAAAGGTTGTAATCAAGAGGAGCATCAGAGACCCCAACTTCCATGTTGACCGTTTTTCCTTCTAACGTAATAGGAAATGAAGGTAGGACACTGTAAGGCTTAAATATAGAGACATTAAAGTCTTTGAGCATGTTGTATGATTCGGCTAAGGGGGGAGAGTCAATGGATTTCCAACAAGCAATAGACATGACACACGTCGAGGCATTCTCATCCATAAATGTTCTACAAATGTTCTTTTCAGAGACAATAACTTGTATTTGAAAGGCGAGTTGAGGGGGTAACCTTGGAATGTGATCTTCCAAGTAAAAAATTATTAAATTTGTATCCGTGGGGTTGATTCTAAGAATAGATTTTAATAGTGCATTTCGTTCTATAGGAAAAATCTGAACGACTTCAAGGACTACCATTGTGGACGGTGGTTGGGCCAGATCTTTGAAAATATTGTAGTTCTGGGCAGGATGTGCATGAAGATTGAAAGAAGACTTTAGACAACAACTTTTGGGGGAGGATGAAGAACCATATCTAGGCTCGGTCATTTGAGATGAAGAGGACAGTTGGTAGGTGGAGTCATGGGAGATGGTTGGACCAACAAAGGAGGTATTTGATCAACCTTCTCTTTGGAGTAAGAATAATCTTTGGCTCGAGTGGTAAGTGTGATGTCATTCTTCTTTGAATCACCAGTACACATTAATACATAGGATGTAGTGGAGGGGGAAGGTTGGTCATGAATGACCAATTGGGCCTGTTGTTGAGAAGGTAAGGGTTGTGACAACATCGTCGGGGTAGGCAGTTTCGGGGTCCCTTGGAGGAACTTAGTAACCTCGGTTCATCTTGGAAAATCCTTAGTGTATTGATCATCACCACAAATAAGACAAGGGTATCGGGGTTTGCGCTTATCCTTATCATCAACAGGTTGTTTTTTGGTCTTCTCAAATTGTGGATTATTTTTATCCTCCCTGTTCTTACCATTCCCTTTTTCGGATTTATTATTTTTGACATGGGTAGATTGAACAGAGTTCAAATCAGAAGTCTTTCCGACATGAGGGGTAGGAGACAGAGCATTTTGAACATTAGAAGCAACAGATTTGGGGTTGGTGCTAGAGGCTTGTACAGAGTGAGGTTGGGCATGGAAAGTGCCAATCACACCATCAGCTACATGAGAAGCAGTAGGAGTAGTTGAAGTAGCAGTAGTAGAAGGACGAAGTGCATCAGGTAGTAAATCGTAAAGAGTACTCGTTTGTTAGTGAACGAGGTCAAGCTATTGAGTACGACTGATCACCTATTCTTCTATGAAAACTCCACCTATGGCGATGTCACGAGCGATGTCATTCATGAATGATTTCGTGAACCACTCTACCAGTAAATAATCAAGAATTTCGATTTTGATGAGACAGTGTATCTGTCACCACTCATGAATGTGATCAGAGATATGAGTGGCTTTGGTTTGTTTGAAAGAACTCAAAATTTTGGTTCTCGTTTTGTAATGGATCGGTAACTGGTAGTGGGTGAAGAATAACATGGTGAGGGTGTTAAATTCAATGAATAAGCCTCATGGTAATTCTATATACCACTTCGCGGAGGAACCTGTGAGAGTTCTCTGAAAAAGATGTAAACGAATAGAGTCATCCATCAAAGAGTTGGATGAACACCAAAGGTGGAAAGTCATTAAATGATTGTTCGGTTCCTCTCCTAGTTTACCATCAAATTTAGGAATGTCGGATAGTAGTTTGGCCGGTATCATGGGCCATTGAGAAGAGTGATGGATTGGATCATTTAAAATTCTCGACAAATCAGGGAGGTTGAGGGTGGCTAAGAAGGGTAACTGTCTATTCACGTGTGGGTACTGGTGACTTTGGGGAGGGAGCCCCATAGGTATACTAGTAGGACCATAAGCAGTTTGCATATAATGTGAAGATCTAGGAAGATTCGGTTGTTGGTGTGGAGGTAGGTAATTTATAGAGTTGTATTGGCTAGGTTTGTTTCCTTGAATAGGGGCGTGGGGTTGAGCGTTCAAGCCCCAAATAGGATTGGACGTACCCGGATATGGTTGGCCTATACTAGGGGGTATGAAAGAGTTATCTTGAGGTTGTTGCCCCCCAGTCGAGTAAGGATTTTTTTGGATAATATAGTTCTTTTACTGGGTCAAGGATGTAGGTATGTTCTGTCCAGTGGGTGGGGTAGGTGGGGGTTTCCCTCCAATCAAGGGTTGTGTTCCAATTGGGATTTGACCTCCAGGGTGAAAATGTCTGCCAAAAGGAATTTGGTAATTAGATGTGAAAGACTTAATGGTGCCACTAGGGTCGGTTCCTCCGATAGGGGATGGAAAAAACCGTCTGGAAGGGGGTTAAGGAAGTGTCGGAATAAAACCAGAAACAAGATGGTGCCCAGAAGGAGTGGAAATGCTAGGAGTCCCAGATGGGATTTGTGTAGGAATGGGAATAGAAGCATTCAACGCATGATATTCAGGAGGAAGCGTCAGGGTGAGTCTGGGTGAAATAGGGGTGTCATTGGGGGCCTGGATAGCCACCGTATTCCTAGTATGAAGATTTGTAGTATCTGGAACCATTGTATAATGGGCCATTTTAAGGGTGATAGTCAAGATGTAGTCGGCTGATGGAGCGTCTGAACCAGGAAAATAATAGGAAGTAGTAAAAGGTATTGTGTCTAGATCGAATGTTTTAGATAGATCAGGTGTGACAGTGATATCAAAACCTTCTCCTGAGCCAAAGATATCCCATCTAAAAATGCCAGTAGTCCAAAAAGGATCTTGACCCTCAGGTCCTATGAAAGGTCAGGTTGGTAATCTAGAAGACTCAAAAACTATTTCTCTGGAATACTTCACTTGAAAAATACATCTCATAGAGTCAGGAGGAAGTCGGATGTCCTCTCAAGAATTGGTAATTCATAATCATTCTAAAGAGTTGGTTATTTCCACTTATGGAGTGGCAACGTCTTGGACTTCACTCTTTTGAGGAGATCCCTCCGGTGAGTTGGTAGGCAAGGGTTGAGAACCTTCTAGATATTTTGGGGCTTGTCCTTGCATAATACGTGAATGGCATGGAGGGTCAATCGTGATCTCATTAAAATATTACGAAATAAATTCTATGGACAACTTAGGTAAACAGACAACATGTGCTAGTAAAATCTAGGAACCAAAACCAAGCAAAGAAGACCTTCCAATTCTAAAGTCACTAATTGGTGATGAAATCCAACGTCGCGAGGTCGAGACAAGAAGGGGTTGGGCTAGGGTGGAAAAGTTATGTTGACGACCTGCTTAATAGACTTACACCCTGGTGCAAGCTCCCACAAATAATCATGGGTATACCCTCCAGGGAGCTTGAGTGAGTCTGGCCAATGTCGATTCTAGGTACCATGAAGACTTACCCCTCCACAGTCACCTTGTGTAAGACTCTTAGAATATAGTCTACTAAGGTTACCACAAACAATAATGATGCATGGGGAAATAGTTGACAGTTCAATCCACACGCAAGGGCAGAGTATCTAGCTCGAAATCAACTTGAGAGGCTTCCACTAATCATTGTGGGTATAGCTTCAAAAAAACCCCGTAATACGTGCAATCTCTACACCGAGATCAACAAAGCAAGGTGAGTAACTCTGTCAATCTCAATGCAACAAAGAAGGGCTTCCCAGGAAAAAATGCTACAAATGGAATTTGACACTCCCTATCACAAGATATTATTGTGTGTTTTGTGCTTTGGAGAGTGTGTCTTGTTGCCTATTCCAAATCTCTAGTCTAGCTAATGTTGGTGCAAAAGAGCCCTAGAAAAAGTTACTAGTTGAGTTTTAAAAATTGTGCAATATTATTAAAGGTTGTTGTTACTCAAGAGGGAGACAAAAATGAAACCAGCGTTGTGTAAAACTTAGACCCAATAATGCGTAAATAGAAATGAATGGTACAAACTTTTGTTCGATGAATTCTATCTACAACAAGGAGAAAGGAGTTTTTCTGGAACAATGCAAACTACAATGTACAATTCTCTTTTCAAATGTAGTACCAAACAATCATTGACAATGTAAATTCACTATTCATTCTCTTTCAATGTTTTAACACCAATATTTTCTGAATGATTGCTTAAAATAACAAGACTTTAAAATTATTATTTTTTTTTAGAAACCAAAAATAGGGATGGAACTAAGAAAAGGTAAGCAACAAAATGAAAATAAAATACTCAATAAACACCCAAATCAAATCTTTCAATCAAGATAAAAATAAAAATCGATAAGAAAAAGTCTCTTCAAATGTATATGGACAAAGAGCTTTTCCAAGCAGCAAGCAATCTAAAGAAATAATAATCCCAACTTTTAGTCCGATCAAAGACTTTTGACCAAACAAGCACTCAGATCTCAAAATCCGAGATTATACCCTCGTTGGTAAAAGGTCGAGAAGTAAAAACTGGGAAAATGATTAAGAAGAGTTTTCGATCTCCGAAAACTAACCGATCGAAATATTTGAAGTCAAGAAATAGTAAAACACTGGCAAAAGAAGTTCTTCCTAGATGAACAAACAAATCTAGGCATCAAAGAGAACAAGAAGATCTGATCCAAAACTTTTACAAATGGGTTTGCAACCTAGTAGTGGAGTACAGTGGGAGAATGAGGTATTCTCACAGTCTAGACACTGGAAGGGTGCGAAAAGGTTGCACTGGACTGAATAGTAGGGTGTCAAAATGAATGATTCTCATAGGATATAGAGAGGTACAGTGCGAGAACGGTTGTAAATTATGAAAATTTGGAAAAGGGACAAAAAAATTGAGTGAACTTCTAGGTCCAGAGAGTCTATAAGGGTCTCCTACAGACTCAAAGACTATTTGGCAATGAAAAATGTAGACCAGGAGTAAATGACCAACAAAAGACAACAAAAATGAGTTGTATCCCCAGTGGAGTCTCCAATTTTGTTATAGGATAAATCGATATGTGCAGACACTAACAGATCTCGCTAGATCCACCTGGATCTAGAACAAAACAAGATAGGACATGACTCTTTCTCTAAATTGCAATCATCGAATCTAATACCAAGAAGGAATGAGTGACATAGCTTTATATCGCTTCCTTAGTTCTTTGTTGTTCCTACTTCACTCTGGTGCTCTTGTGAGATCAAGTCCAAGACAACACAAACCAACCAAAGTGAAGATAACAAAGTATATTCAATGATAACCTATGCATATGATCAAGGATTTATGCGATAAAATAAGAGTGATTTTATGGGAAAGGGACATGCCACTGTATTGTATTAAGTGAAAGTAGAAGATACAACCAGATCGCCTTGATGTCGCAAGATTCCTTTCAGTGGTCCTTGGTTCCAACACACAAACTTTCTCTACACTTTCATGAAGAAAATCTAGTATGTCTTGATGGACAAATGGAGGCCTCAAGATTCAATTCAAACAGGGTTCCTCACACAATTATTTCATCAATTCTCCATTCAATATTGCTTAACCTCTTCCTTGAGAAACCCTTCATTATATAGGAGAAGGAGAGATGGTTAAAGGGATGAGGATGATCCCACTAAATTTGAGAAGCCAGTAGGATGCCAACCATGTGAATGCCAACTCATTTTCTAGAAGATCCTCTTCTATAACCTCCGTAACTTACTCTTCCTTTTAAGATTTAAAATAGGTTCGCACCCTACCTATAGAGAAGACTACAAACACCTCGCAGGCTAGGTATATGGTTTCCTACGAGAATCAAGATTCTCGCACCCTAAAACATAGTCAGCCTGGGAAGTCATATTAAAAATATGTTTTATGGAAGAAGACAACAGTCCTTTTCTCAGGCAAAAGGTCCTTATGAGAGCCTGAACACATAACTGTAGAGACACCGCCAGAGTGACCCAAATAATGTGTAACATCGGGGTTCCAAGACTTCGAAGGATTTATTGTTCCCACTCAATCATGAACCATTTATTCTGGAGTGTGAAGTCCCGAGACCTTGGGATCCGATGCTACATGTCCTCTGTGACCAACGGTTGAGATTAACTCCAACCTTCAGGCCTTTGGGAGTTCTTTACTCAATGCTAAATGTAACACCTTTCCTCTAGAGTACCAAGTTTCCAAACTTCACGATCCGGTGCCATGCGTTTACTGGGGTGAAGTTATCATGGGTTTGATCTAGTTAAATTCTTTGCCCATATCTTAACTACTTTATCTTTACATCAGGAGCCCCACTACCCATGCTCGAGAGGAATTCCACATGGTGAAATACTAGAAGCGGGCATGTGGCCCAATATGATGGGTGACACGTTTCACGTTCTAATTGACATTTCTACCTTCCAAAGGTTATTAACTCACTGACATGTGGCACACATCTCATGTTTCCATGTCATCCCTGGTGACATCTGCAAGTCACGTCACTTTCGGACTTTGGGTTTCAAAAGATTTACATTTGCACACTCAAATTCTTATGAACGTTGAACTCGCAAACAAGCTAATCTTATGACACATTTCCCTTTTGATGAATGGTCCATATTATCCCTGTACTTCTGAACTTCAAGATTTTTCACTCTAGTACACTCCAATTCTCCCAAAGTGTTGAACTTCTGAACTCCTGTGAGATCTACAACTCACAATCACTTGCATGCAGATCTAACGGATGAGATATGTTCCTCACCACTGCACCTTACTTCTTTCTCTTGACTCGATCTAATGGCTATGCTCTATGTTGAAAACACAATCTAAATATACCTTTTTTCAGTGGTATCTAGGAGAAGTGGATAGTGGGAGTATGAAGAGAAAAAAGGGCCTTTATTCAAGAAAATGATCGTTAAAATTGTTAAATGTATAGGTAAAAATTATATCATTTCATGGTCCCATCACATACCTCCATGGAGACCCGACCAAGGGACCCCTTCCCCCAGTCACTCTCACTATTCTTGTCTCTAAATACCAAGTTTTGTGATCATTCTACAATGGAACATGTCCCTTTTCTTGTACATTCAAACCAATTGTTTAAACATTATTTCATTCATTGATATTTGTACAAAGCACATTTTTTTGTGGAAATAAATTATACTCATCCCATTGCACCCACTGGAATCATCTCAGATAGTGGAAGTCCTAATCACCCTTGGTCAAAGAATTCACACTAAGTAACTATACCTTCATAATCCTAGTTGTTTGTAGCACCTCATGTATCTCAGTACCCTTCATTTTGATCCCTAAAATTACCACCCTCAACTACCTATCCATTTGAATTCACTAATCCTCAATATCAATTTGTAAAATACTCACTATATTTGATAATTTCCATAGAATCATATCATCTTATGTTCAATTGGTTTTGACTACTACCATTGTCCACCATCAATCATGCTCCACCCAAAAGAAGTCTTGGTCCTCATCCTCACTGACCCCTTTTCCACCTCATCCAAATTATCCAAATCTATCCCCTAGTTATAATTCAGTATCTGTTCTATCTTCTCATAATTCTAATGGACACTTGTTCCTTTGTGTTCACACTATCATTCTTATAGATACCAAATTCGGTTTTCTAGGAATATCAAGGTATCTTGTACCTAATTTTAATCGACAATGATAGACCTTAGCTAGGAAAAATATAATATTCATCATCCTTTGATTTCATTGACCCTCCTACTATTTCACATCAAATCATATACACATTATCATGGGTCCTAGGTTTGTTGTTCAAATTCTTGATTCAAGTTATTGCAATGGATGGTCAATTTCATAGCACTGCATTGATATTTTGTTGCATCATACTTGCATTGTTTCATTCCCTTCTATACCTCCCTAAGCTCACAAAAGACACAACTACAATGTCTTTTGTAGTCATAGTTTTCGATCAATTTCACTATTCTATCTGAGAGCTAGATATATACAACCATAAAATATCTAGTAAATACCTCCTCTATTGCTTATATTTGAAGATGATGCCTGAATTGAAAAAAAATGAATCAATTCATATCACATATATTTTCTTAATAAATCCACATGCACTGCATAATTAATCCATTGTTCAAAACTTCAAAGGTCATGAAAATGATCAAGATAGGAAATGAGAATGACAATGAGGGTGCCTTGACTTACCATGTAGTTGCAGTTGTATGGAGAGACTTGTTAATGGTTGCATATACTCTTTGATCCACTTACACTTCATGATTTCATCGAGCAGGTAAGGAGATGGTTTCCCTAGTCCCCTAATTTGACTTATATATCCCCTCTTGTAGAGATGATCATATGATGGCCTATGTGTTTGCGTCCATAATTTTCTTTTGTAAGACATGGAAAATTTCAATTTGCTTAAAATCTTGGATCAACATTACAAATTCATTATATATTGCTAAAATGTTTGAAGTTTTTTAGAAGGATTTTCTTATATCTGGATTTTCTGATATAAGAATAGTAGAATTATTGTTGTTCCCTAACCATTATATATTTTTGGACCCCTTTATATTTTAGAATAGTTAGGCCCTAAAAAACTAGTGCATCCACCTCATTAATATTGTGATTCTTATTCATTATACAAACTCTATTTCTTTTTTCGTTTCAAATTAAAAACTAAACCTACACCCATCACCCCTTACTATAAATATGTTATAAAAACATGTTTTTTTTTGTCTAATCATATACACAACCAAATTGGTTTCAAATAAGATACCCCCACACACATATATATAATAACATGCTTTTTTAAATAGTTATCATCGTTTCTCTTTCATATATAAAATTAGAATATGATTATGTAAGTTACATCATCTTCTTATGAAAAAATCCAAATTGGTTTCAAATAAGATACCATAAAAAATATAATAACATTTTTTTTTTTTAATAATTATGTTCATTTTTCTTTCATATATAAAATTAGAATATGATTATGTAAGGTACTTCTTCTTCATATAAATAAAATAAAGAGAGCTAGTTAATCTTATAAATTTCATTAAATTTAGAATTATAGAAAAACGTTACTAGAATAATGAAAACAAAAGAATAAAGAAAATAAAAGAATATAAAATAAAATTTAATAATTTTTTTTTAAATTTAATAATAATGTTTTTTTATATTATAATAATTTATTTATTTTTAAATATAAAATTGAGGAAATAAAACAATTTACTTAATAATTTAGAATGAATTGAAACTGAACTTATGGAACTGACCATGAAAGGGAAGTAAAATGGAAAATATTTAGAGGTGACTGAAAAGGGAAATAAAATGGAAACTATTTAAATGAAAGAAAACTCCACTTGAGACTATGCCTAAAAATGTAAGATTTATTAATGTAAAAATGAAAAGTAACTTTAATATCTTATGTATAAGAAACAGGTGTGAATAGAAATACAATTATAAAATGAATAATAATTTGTAAATGGATAATAATAATAAATAAATAATAAATAGTAAGTTATATATCATAATAGTAATTAAAAATTAGCAAATTTAGTAAAGAATGAAATGTGTAAGGAGCTATAGAGATTTAGGGGTTCATTTTTTATCTCAAAGGAAATTACAAAGTAAGTTATGAATAAGATTTGAGTAAAGATACTAACAAGTAGGTCAAGAGACTTGCATTATACCAAGGGTTGAAACTTTTTGACCCAAGGTGAATTCGTGAACTAATTGTAATCAAGGATTTAGTAGTAATTATCAGATTCATACATTGCCCCACTTTACTTGATGAATATTTATAAAGACTCATTTGGTTAGTACAACAAAAGTTTAATCTCTTTGCATTAGAGTTTTTCCACGTCCCGAGAGAAAGAGGTCAACAAGCTTATCACTTCACCAACAAAGCTTTCCTCTTGGAACATGAAACATTGAGGACAAAAGGAGGGGTTTCCATCTCCCTAATTCCTTAAGAAAATATTTAATTATCCAAATTTTTGCATGCCACACAAGTGGCAAGTCAAATTTAATGAGGGATGATATAATTCAAGGTTCACAATAATACTATGTATCATCGTACATTTCAAGTGTAATGAGGAATCAAGTCTTTCAATTTGGCTTTAATTCAACCATGGGAGAAGGTGGGATAATGGATCTTGTTGGTATGGATGGTTTCCTTATGTGCATTCCCTTGTTTTCCCTTGAACAATAGTTTAAAGAGAGTAGTCTAGAAAATGTATACCATGGCCTAGGTCTTTCGACTTCTTAGAGAAAGATATGGTTCATTGCTAAGGGAAATTTGTGTTCCATAGCTTGGGTCTATTTCCAAACTAGTTTATCTTAGGTCTATATCTTCAAGTTCCTTAGTTCATTCTCAATAAATTCATTGAGGTGTCCCTTAGTTTAGATAGAAATTGAAAGGAATCATAGACACAATTCTTTAATCAATCTATTTCTCTCCTTCCTCAAGTGATAATTTCATGGTGTAAGTGTGGTCCTTAGTGTTGATAATGGAATTTAACAAAAGTATGGATTTGGAGGAATTTTTGAAATTTTCTTTGGACATTAGACATTATGGTGAGCCACCATGACCAAATTTTATGCCCCCTTTGTGAAATTGTTGATATTCATCATGTTGTTCGATTTCAAGAGGTTCTTATTGGGGATAATAGGACATCCATATTTAAATCTATAGGGAAAATCCACACCCAAGAGGGAAATAATAGTAATGGGATTGTAGTAATAATGAAAACTTTTCTTGAATAGAGGAAGAAAATAGAGGACTTAGAGTCTTAATGTAGTGATTTGCACCACAAGATACCAAGTTTGGATAGGGACCCTAAATCAACTACATCCAACTACATAATTTCCATTGGTTGAGATGTGGAGGATAACATGGAGGAGAATATCCCAGAGGGTTGGATATGTATGGCATGGACCATGACCTTCGGTCTTCTCTAATGAAGGAAGATGGAAGCTTCCATCAAGCATGTCTTTAAATTGTTTCAAGTTTTTTCATGTTTTCCATAGTTGGTCTTTTTTTAGATGTCCTTTTTATACTTTATACTTGTAGAATCTTTTGGACATCCCCTGCTAAGGAAAGTATTATCCTTATTGTAATTAGGTCGCAAGTTCTTAGGATTTTTTCTAAACACTAAATTGTGGGACAATCGTCATTTTTTGTATTATTATGTTGTCTAACACTTTTCTAGAAAAAAGTTAATTATTCATATTAAAAAAAGAAAATAATGAAATGTGTTTATTGTAAGTTTTAAACCTCTGAAGTAAAGAAATGCATATAGATTCTTAAGAAAGAAAAAAATTAATCAATGGCTCATACACAGAGTACACAAAGATTTTATACCGGAAACCCTCAACCGGGAAAACCTTTCTTATATTCATTATATCGAATTTCACCATTCACCATACAATATATACAATGTTTTTAGGTATTCTGTAGATACGAAAACTCTAATCCCTTAATCCGGGATTAATTTACAAATCCACTAAAAATGGAAAAATCTGCTAAAAATAGCAAAAACCGCCCAAAAAACAATTCGGGGCGTTGCCCCGGGCTACTGTATGTAACCAGGGGGGGGATACCTGCCCCCCCTGGGACCCCCCTAGGAAAGAACCCAGTGCACACAACAGAGCACTAGTGAGAGGGATCGTCAGACACAATTGTTGTATCTGATGTGCCCACACACACACATGCAAAGAATATAACACATACTGAACATTCTCCCACTTGTTGTTTTCTTTGCCTCCAGGGGTCCAGGGGATTATATAATAAACAATTCCCATTGTTTCTCTACACCACTAGAACTTTTCTATGCTCACAGACTTTGTCAATGAATTTGCAACATTCTTCAAAGTGTCAACCTTTTCCAGCAACACCTTCTTTTCCTCAACCATGTCTCTCACAAAGTGATACTGAACATCAATATGCTTTTTATTTGAATAATAAGTTGGGTTCTTTGCTAGGAATATTTCACTCTAACTATCACAGTCTAATCTCATTGCTTGTTGTACCAACCCAATACCTGAACATAATCTTTGTAACCATACTGCTACCTTGCTTGCATGAGTGGCTGCCATGTATTCAGTTTCTGTAGTTGAGAGTGCACTACAACCTGTCTTTTTCTCATCCAACTGATTGCTCCTCCAAATAGGTTAAACACATACCCACTTGTAGATATTCTGCGATCTAGATCTCTAGCCTAGACTGCATCAAGAAAGCCATGTATGTCCACCACTTTGTCTAATCCCGGTCTTCCTTGGTAGCACAATCCATAACTGGTGCTGCCACGAAGATACCCGAAGACCCTCTTTACTGGTGTCCAATGCTCCTTCCCTAGTTTTGACATATACCTACTCAAAAATACCAATGCATGTGCAATGTCCGGTCTACTACAAACCATATCATACATCAATCTGCCAACTACACTGGCATATGGAACATGGGACATGTCCTCTTCTTCTTCTTGTGTCTTGGGACACTGATCTGTAGATAACTTTACACCTATAGGAATAGGAACCTTGATCGGTATACGTCCATGCATATTAAACCTCTGCAATATCGTCTCAACATATTTTCTTTGATTCAATCAAAGTTTCCTATTTGCACAATCTCTTTTAATTTCCATTCTCAGAATGAAGTTAGAAGCACCGAGATCCTTCATGTCAAATTTGGAGGATAGTTGTGATTTCACCTCCTTGATAACATCCATGTTATTTCCTACCAACAACATGTCATCAACATACAACACTACATAAATGAAGTGATTAGCAACCTGCTTGGAATATACACAATGATCAACCCTGCTTCTTACAAATCCCAATCCAAGGATGTA
Source organism: Picea engelmannii (assembly GCA_009831015.1). NCBI lineage: Eukaryota > Viridiplantae > Streptophyta > Pinopsida > Pinales > Pinaceae > Picea > Picea engelmannii. The sequence continues at coordinate 254,849 of ML789421.1, forward strand.
TGTGTCAAACTTTTAGTACCACATCCTAGGTGATTGCTTCAGACCATATAGTGACTTCTTTAGCTTACAAACCATCTTTTTTTTTCCCTTCACTACAAAGCCTTCTGGTTGCTTCATGTAGATTTCTTCTTCCAGATCCCCATGTAGGAATGTTTTGTTCACATCCATCTATTCCACTTCAATATCAAAAGCAACAACAATAGATAAAAGAAATCTAATAGAAGTTAACTTAGCAACCAGAGAAAAAATCTCACCAAAGTCAATTCCCTCTACCTGGGAATAACCTTTTTCTACTAACCAAGCTTAGTATTTCTCCACTTTACCTTGTGCATCAAACTTCTTCTTGACCAACCACTTGCTACCAACCGATTTTCTTCTAGCTAGAAGCTGAACTATATCCCATGCCTCATTCTTATCCAAGGCATCCATTTCTTCAACCATGGTCTTCTTCCAAAGTTTACTATCTTCTAAATTCACTGCTTCCCTGACAGTTCTGGGATCATCATCAGTAATAGATAAAGAAAAATTGGAATGAAAATTAGGTGGACTATACCTTTCTAGTTTCCTTCTATCTCTCACTGATCTCCTCAATACTGGGGTATGAGGTTCTTCTTCTTATTCTTCTTCTACTTCCTCTGCTTCCTCTTCTTCAGATGATTCAGATTTTGCATCATCCAACTCAAGCTCTATTTTCTCAGGTTCGTCTTGCCTTGTTGGGAATTCTTGTTTGGACACATCTTTTACCTCTCTGAAAACAACATCTCAACTTTAAATAGTTTTCTTGGTTTCTTGGTTCCAAAGCTTATAACCATTCACACCATATTTATAACCAATAAAGATACACTTTTCAACTTTATTGTCCATCTTACTCATATTTTCCTTTGGAACATGTACATAAGCATCACAACCAAACACTCTAAGATGTTGAAGAGAGGGTTTCTTTCCAGACCATACCTTGTGTGGAGTTTTATCATTCAACACTGATGAAGGTGATCGATTGACCAGGTAACATGTTGTACCCACTGCCTCTGCCCATAATTCTTGTCCTAACCTGACACCGCTAAGCATGCTCCTTGCTTTTTCCATAAGTGTCTTGTTCATCCTTTCTGCAACTCCATTCTATTGAGGAGTGTATGGAGTAGTCTTCTGCCTTGCTATACCACACTTCTTATAGAATTATTCGAATTCATTTCCGTAGAATTCTCCACCATTATCTGTTCTCAATACCTTTATGTTCTTCTCTGTCTGATTTTCTACCAGAGCCTTAAACTCTTTAAATTTATCAAATACCTCATATTTCTTTCTAATAAAATAAATCCATGTGTTCCTTGAAAAATCATCTATGAATGAAACATAATACACAGATTTACCTAGGGATGGAACATGAACAGGTCCAAACACATCACTTTGTATCAACTCTGAGATCCCCTTTTCTCTTGTAGCACCATATGGGAATCTTACTCGATTCTGTTTACCATATATGCAATTTTCAAATAAATAAAAATCCAGAGTACAATTCGACATACCTTCAATCATACCTTTACTGTGTAGTGTTTGAAGGCCCTTTTCTCTAATATGCCCCAGTCTTTGATGCCACAACATGGTCTTCTTTTCTGGGACAGTATTGGTCTTGTCTCCTTCATTTTTCTTCTCAAGGACAACAGAACTGTTACACCCATTAGTATAACTGCTTCCCAACAAATTGTATAGAGTTCCACAACGAACTCCCCTCATCAACACCATTGCTCTTTGTACCATCTTGCAAGTGTTATTTTCAAATACAGTTTTCACTCCTGCTTCACCCAACTTGCTTACATATATTAGGCTCTTGGATAGTCTTGGAATGTGTAGAACCCCAGGGAGAGTTGTAATCCTTCCATCGTTTTGCAACACCTTAACCCTTCCACGTCACAAGATTTTTGTTGTCGAGTCATCTCCTAGGAATACATCACCACCATCATATTTTTTCATATTTAGAGAACCACTCCCTGTGAGGAGTCATATGGTATGATGCACCTTATTCAATCAACCATACATCATGGTCTACATGTTGATGCAGCCGCACTTTTCCAACACGTCATATCACAGGATCTTTACTCCTTCCTCGGCCCGAAGAAATGAAAGTCTCTTCTATTTCCCTATCGGAAAAAAATTTACCCACAACAACTCTCTCACGGGATCTCCCTTTCTTCTATCAGGAAATCAGACTTCATGACTTCGCGAGTCCTGTGGTCACACGTTTGTTTCTTGTGATTCTATGAAATCCGATGTAAGTCAATGCTGACCTTTTACTTCGCTATCGGGGTTCCTCCTGTTGGGATTTCGACACTTGCGATGTCCAAAACAACTCGCTTTACTGACCCCCGATCCGCGATATGCCGAAACTCCGATGCACTCGAGAGTTTGACCTGTCCATGTCATTGTCACCTCGTCGGGATTTCAGACTTTGCTATATCGCGAATCCTGATGTCTATGGTTTCGGGACTTTCCCTTCCCCAAATTCTGAAATAGTATGCCACCTATCCTCTCACCGATTCCTGTGGCCCCACACTGTTCCTTTGGCCTGTCGAGATATCACGTTTTGCGATTCCAAATTGCAAGAGTATCCTGTCCTCAAGACCTCCGATACGCCAAACCCCGAATTCGTCAGATCTTCCTACACGTGTCCCAACTGATGGACGGTTCAGATCGAACCTCGAACTTCGCCAAATGAAAAATAAAAACCACTCACTCCTATGAACCCCGATTGTTCTCGGTCAATCTGTCAGTAGATGAGAAAAATAGAGACCGCTCTACATGCCTTGCAGGGTTCACCAAGGAAGAACATCTATAGCAGCAAGAGTGTTAATAGAAAGCAGAAAAACAAAACAGAAAACAATCTAATCTAACAGCCGTGAAGCAAATAACAATTCGGAAATAAATAGAAATATCAAACATGAGACAAGGAAGTCCACAATGGTTCCAGGCTTGATCTATTAGGGGAAACCAGAGTACACGCTGAGGGCAGAGATAAGGATTCCCTCTCCCTCCAACGGA
>ML789421.1:277122-300699 GCA_009831015.1 Picea engelmannii
GGGGAAACCAGAGTACACGTTGAGGGCAGAGATAAGGATTCCCTCTCCCTCCAACGGAAGGTCCTTCGAATCTCTCAAGATTGTGCTTTCCTTACAAAACGAGTAGAACTGAAATAAACGGTGAAAGAACTCTGAATTAGGCTATAGACGGATGGCTTGTCAAAAGGACTGAGCTCTGAATCTGGACAGCATAACTTTGCATGGAATTCTCTGCTGAAATAACGAGCCTTCACTGCTATTTATAACATTTTCCAGGCGGTCACGTAACTAGCTTCCGGTGTAAAGACGGTGCTGTTTAGGGTTCACTTAAGCCATTAATTCACCGAATTTGCAGAACCGACCCTGATCTCGATGTCAAATCATCTCGGTGGAAGGTCCATTGGCGATCGGGAGGCCGACTTAAGCATTTAATGCGTCGTATTAGCAGATGCGTGACTTTTTCTGTGGACAGTCGCGCGTCGGGCGCTTAAGGGCGCACAACACGTTCTTATCCCGCGCATACGCGCGCACCTTACTAATGTGAAGTGTCTTTCAATTTTTGTATAGTTTTTGACCCTTCTGGAATGCTGTAAACTTCATTCTGTGCCATGAATGACTTCATTGTTGTGTTGATGATGCGAAGTTCTTGTCGCCCTGTGTGGACGAAATTTCAGTGATAACACCGATGACCAAATCTCCGATCGAGCAGTCAACCGACACTTGTCCTACCTGATATCCATGGCTATGATCCCTTCACTTGAGATCTGGATGCAACTGTAACCTCCCCACTTCTTTACCATATCAGATGGCTGGTGGGATTTCGCAAATCCTCTCCACAAGATCCTGACCGTCTATCTTCTCCTCCTCGATATGTTCACGAAGTGAACCAAGGACTCCTTCCCAGAATTAATCACCTGTGACACAAAAATCCGTCACCTTGAGTCACTCGGGATGCTCCAACTCCTTATGCTACCTCCAATAGCTTCAAAGGGTTTATCCCTCCTGAGCTTTCTCACGACTCTGAATCTTAGAGAAGATTTTTGCATGCACTCCTTGCGGCAACTCTCAGACACTTCCAAGTGCTGAATACCTTCGACTCTGCGCACTCCTGTAGCAGCAGACTCTCACACCTTACTCAGTTTTGCAACCCTGAGACTTTTCTTCACCTGCGCACTCCTTGCATGACTCCGTTGCCAAACTGCACTTCTGTGAAGATGAGAACAAATGCTACCTATCTGAACCCTCTGTCAACACACTCCTTGCGAACACTTTGAATGCACTTCTTGCAGGAATTCTTGCTCAGATAGAGAAGCAATTGAAACTCATTCCCTCTTCCTTTCAGACTTCACTTAGAACATGAAATCATATACACATCATATCAAAGAAAATATATAATTGGAAGAAAACACTCATGAGCATAGCATTCAACATACATACACAGAGGACAAACCCAAAACCATGGATTTGAATCAACCTCTTCTATTAATTTAAGCTCTATACATGGGTGTTATTCCACATCTCTCTACTTCTCTTCTATGCTCTTCCTTCTTCAATAATAATACAAATGCACAATGAGGGTGTCTATATCTCGTTTCCCTCTTGTGCTCGAACAGTATAATCTAGAATTAAATTTCTATCTACCTGCATTAACTATCTTAAATGCCTCCTACCTACTAAGGACGAGAGCGATCCGCTCAAGGTCAGATTACATCACACAAGTGTGCTTCATTAAATTGTTACATTTATGTTCGCACAACAATCCCAAGGTAAATTTAAAAATTTGTGTTGGCTCTTGCCCAACTGTCTCTTGCCTTCCGCGCTGGCTCGCTTAACGTGGGATATGCTCCTGCATCATACTCCCTCGCTTGAAAACTTTCATGGGCTCTTGTCCATGAGCTCTTGCACTGTATGTCCATGCTTCTGTATCTCTGCTTTAGTCTCCTAGATGGAATCTTCAACTGGATGGCCTTTCCATTTGACAAAATATTCAAAATATTCTTTCCATCTGGTTTTCTTACCAATTCTTTTATCTAGTATGCGCTCCATCTGTGGCTTTTCTGCAACTGGCATTTGCTTTCGCCACTGAACCTCTGACTGTTCATTTTCTGCTCCTGCTTCCTTAGGATTATATGGGTACAAATCTAACATATTGAATATCAGAGAAATTTCGATCCCATCGGGTAATTTAATCTCATAAGCATTCGCCCCAAATTTTCTCAAGACCTTGCAGGGTCCAATTTTCTTCATCTTCAATTTATTGTATGTTCCTCTCAGGAACCTTTCTTTTCTCAAATGTGCCAAAACCAGATCACCAATCTCAAACTAAAGTTGTCTCTTATGTTGATCGGCTCTGCGTTTGTACTCTTGACTTGAATTCTGCAATCGCTCCTTCACCTGACTGTGAAGTTCCTTCATCGCCTCTGCGAAATTTTCTTCACTAGCTCTCCTAGTCGCAGTCTGTTCTGAATCCCTTAGTTTAGAAATTCCTCTCAGCTGTATGCCATAAAAAACTTGAATGGACTCTGTCCTGTGCTCCTATTAACTGAGTCATTATACGCAAACTCTGCTTGCGGCAATATATTGTCCCAACTGTTGTTGAGTCAGTAAATCTCCCAGACTTCTATTTACCACTTCTGTCTGTCCATCCGTCTGAGGATGATAAGTTGAACTAAACAATAAGTTAGTTCCCAAATTCTTCCACAAGTTCCTCCAGAAATTCCCTATGAAATTCGTATCTCTATCCGAAACTATACTCCTTGGTAAGTCATGAAGTCGAATGACTTCTTTGAAAAACAGGTTCGTGATGTGAATCGCGTCACTGGTCTTCTGACATGGAATGAAGTGTGCCATCTTAGAAAATCTATCCACCACCACAAAGATTGAATCAAATCCTCTTTGCATCCTGGGCAACCCCAATATGAAGTCCATGCTAATTTCATCCCATGGCTTCTCAGGTATGGGCAATGGTTGATAGAACCCCGCATTCTACCTCTTTCCATTTGAATGTTGTAAAATTCTACATCTATCCACAAATCTCTTGACTTATGCTTGCATTCCTGGCCAAAAATATGACTCATTCAACTTCGTGAATGTTTTGTCATGACCAAAGTGCCCTGCCAATCCTCCATTGTGTTTCTCCCTTAGCAAGTTCTCCCTCATGGAGCATTTTGGAATACACAGTTGATTTCCCTTAAACAACAATCCTTCTTGGATCATGTACTCGGCCCACTGGCTTCTATCTCTGAGAACTGGATTCTCAGTTGCTTCATACGCCTCTCCAAAATCCTGATCATCTACGTACATGTCCTTGAGATCATTAATACCTAGCATTTTGACTTTGAACTTCTGCAACAACAAACACTTCCTGCTCAAAGCATCAACAAATTTGTTAGTAGTACCAGAAATATATTTAATCACAAAAGTGAAATTCTGCATATACTCAACCCATTTGACATGTTTCTGATTCAACTTCTCCTGTTGAGTCACAAATTGCAGTGCATGATTTTCACTGTACAATACAAACTCTTTCGGGATCAAGTAATGCCTTCATTTTTTCAATGCATGTATGATGGCATAAAACTCCTTATCATATGTGGAATACTTCACCTTTGCTTCATTCAACTTCTCGCTGAAATACGCTATCGGCCTATCTTCCTGACTTAAGACCGCCCCAATTGCAAACTCTCTTGCATCGCATTTCACTTGAATTTTTTTTCGGAAATCCGATAACACCAGAACAGGTTGTTCCGTGATCTTCCTCTTCAACAGATTGAAACTCTTCTCAGCCTCTTCTATCCAGAAAAAAGATTTATGTCTTTTCTTCACTGTATCCATCATCCCTGCGCTAATCCCACTGAAATTCTTGATGAACTTTCGGTAGAAACTGGCCAATCCGTGAAAACTTCTCACCTCAAATATATTCTTCGGTGATGGCCAATTTTTAATTACCTCCACTTTATCTGGATCCATCCTCAACTCATTTTCTGAAATAACAAATCCCAAATAAATGAGCTCTATCTTCATGAATGAGGACTTTTTCATGTTTATCAACAACTTCTCCTGCTGCAATTTCTACATCACTGTAGCCAAAAGCTTCAGATGCTTCGCTGTTGTTTTACTGAAAACCAATATGTCATCTAAATACACAATGACAAATTTCCCGATGAACTCCTTCAGGACTTCGTTCATTAACCTCATGAAGGTACCTGGCGCATTTGTTAAGCCAAATGGCATAACAAGCCATTCATACAACCCTTCATTCATTTTGAATGTTGTTTTCCATTCATCACCTTCTCTCATGCGAATCTATGATAACCGATTTTCAAATCAATCTTTGAAAATAATTTTTCCCCACTTAAGGAATCCATCAAATCATCCATTCTTGGCAATGGGAATCTGTACCTGATAGTTATCTTATTAATCACCCTTGAATCAGTACACATCCTCCAGCCTCCATCTTTCTTCAGACTGAGTACTGTCGGAACAACACATGGACTCAAGCATTCTCTGACCAAACCTTTGTCCAACAAATCATGGAATTCCCTTTTAACCTCTTCATTCTCCTGCGACGTCAATTTGTACGTGACTTTGTTTGGTAAACTGGCTCCTAGTATGAGATCAATATGATGACTCACACTCCTGATTGGTGGCAATGAATAAGGTAATTCATCCACTACAATGTCAGTGAACTCTTCCAACAGTTCCTGAACTTCTTTTGGTAAATCATCCACTCTTGTGCTAGTCAGAACAATCTTTGGTTTTCTGACCACAATAAACTGCGGATCCTCCTTCTTCTTGACCTCTGTAAGAAGTTCCTTCCCACTCATGAGAAGTACAGTATTTCTTACTTCCAGTTTCACCTCCTTATCCTTTATCGGAAGCAACATGTGTGTCCTCCCATTCTTCTCCAGGGTGTATGTGTTCACTCTCCCATCATGAATCACATTCTTGTCATATTTCCATGGTCTACCCAACAATAGATGACAAACATCCATAGGAATGACATCACACAATATCTTGTCATTATATCCTCCTATCTTAAATTCAACCAAACACTATTTGGTGACATTTACCTGATGTCCTTTTTGTAGCCACGAAACTTTATATGGACTTGGATGATCAGTCGTCTCCAGCTCCAGCTTTTCTACCATCTCGGTTGAAATGACATTGTCCGTGCTACCGCTGTCCACAATGACCTTGCATGCCCTATCCTTGGTCTTTCAAGCAGTCCTAAAAAGTCTGTTCCTTTGGACTGAACTTTCCACCTCCTTCTCTGGTGTTAAGAGATCTTTCTGCATCATCAGCGATCTTCCGCCTTCGACGTCCTCTACCTCAACATCTTGCCTTTGTACCTCGACGATGTGAGTTTCTCCAGTTTCTTTCTATTTCTATGGACACTCTAATGACTTGTGCCCATTCTTTCCACACGTGAAGCGTGTGATTACTCCACCTCTTCCTCTTCCTCTACCTCTGGTACGAGGAAAAGTGTTGTTGTCAGCATAATCTCCTCTCTGCACATTATGTTGTCCTCTTTGTTCATCATATCACCCTCGTTGTGAGATTCCACCCCTCTCTGTCTGTGTCTGAGGTTTCTTCCAGCCATCCCTGGGCTTCTGGTTCTTTCCTAGGCAACTGATTTGCCTCTGGGTTGACTCCTGCCTCTACCCCTCTGACTCTGCTTTCAGCTCAGCTTCTCTTCAGCTTTCAGAGCCATTTGATAAGCATCGTCCACCGTTCAGATGGTCACCATACTCATTTCATCCTGAATCTCATATCTCAGGCCATTCATATACCTGGCCACTTTTTCATCATTGCTTTCACGATGACCTGCCCTAATATTCAACCTGTAAAACTCTTCAGTATATTCCTTTACTGACATCAACTTCTACCTCAGGTTCTGCATTCTCCTTAACAGAGAAATTTGATAGTCCCTGGGAATGAATTTTGCCTTCATCTTTGCAATCATCCTATCCCAGCTCTTAATTTTTTGCTTGCCTTGGAAACGCCTATCAGCTTGTAGTTCATCCCACCACAAGGTTGCATGTCCTTTTAATCTCGTGGAAGCATGCTTGAACTTCTTGTCCTCTTCAATATCTTCATAGTCAAAGTAGGTGTCCAGAGATCTAATCCAGTCTAGAAGCTCTTCTACATCCAGATTTCCCTCATAAACTGGAATGTCCATCTTCACCTTTACACCCATTCTTGCAATAGCTTTAAGAAAGCGTTCATTTGCTGCATCTTCTTCTGTAACTTATTCTTCTCCATGTCCAACATCATATTCATTTTCGGACTCACTGATATCTCCTACATCAGTTCTGCGCCTTTGTCTTATCTCCATGTCCACAAGTCTAGCACGTATGTTATGTAGATCTCTTTCTACTTCTGGATTCTTCACCTCTCTACCCCTTCCTCTGGGCATTTCCCTTTCCTCCTCTGGATCGGGTGATTTTCTATCTCTTATCCTTGGCGGCATGGTGAATCTTCCTTTTCCCTGCTACAGAAAGCAAAGAATCTTTTCTAAGCTCTGATACCACTTCACGCAGGCGCGCTCTTCTAGCACATCTTCTCACAGGATCTTTACTCCTTCCTCGGCCTGAAGAACTGAAAGGCTCTTATATTTCCCTATTGGGAAATTTTCACCCACAACAACTCTCTCACGGGATCTCCCTTTCTTCTATCGGGAAATCAGACTTCGCGACTTCACGAGTCTTGTGATCACGTGTTTGTTTCTCGTGATTCTCTAAAATTTGATGTAATTCAATGCTGACCTTTTATTTCGCTATCGGGGTTCCTCCTGTCGGGATTTCGACACTTTCGATGTCCAAAACAACTCGCTTTACCGACCCCCGATCCCAGATACGCCGAAACTTCAATGCGCTCACAAGTTTGACCTGTCCATGTCCCTGTCACCTCGTCGAGATTTCAGACTTCGCTATATCACGAATCTTGATGTCTATGGTTTCGGGACTTTCCCTTCCCTGAATTCCAAAACAGTATGCCACATGTCCTCTCATCGATTCCTGTGGCCCCACACTGTTCCTTTGGCCTGTCAGGATATTGCGTTTCGCGATTCCAAATTGCAAGAGTATCCTGTCCTCAAGACCTCTGATACACCGAACCCCAAATTCGTCAGATCTTCTGACACGTGTCCCAACTGACGGACGGTTCAGATCAAACCTTGGACTTCGCCAAATGAAAAATAAAAACCACTCACTCCTATGAACCCTGATGAACAAATCTCCGATCAAGCGGTCAAATGGCACGTTTCCTACCTGAGATCCACAGCTATGATCTCTTCGCTTGAGATCCGGATGCAGCCGTAACCTCCCCACTTCTTTACCAGATCAGATGGCTGGCAGTATTTAACAAATCCTCTCCACAAGATCCTGACCGTCTATCTTCTCCTCCTCGATATGTTCACAAAGTGAACCAAGGACTCCTTCCTGGACTTAATCACCTATGACACAAAACTTCGTCGCCTTGAGTCACTCGGGATGCTCCAACTCCTTATTCTACCTTCAATAGATTCAAAGGGTTTATCCCTCCTGAGATTTCTCACGACTTTGAATCTTAGAGAATATTTTTGCGCGCACTCCTTGTGGCAACTCTCAGACACTTCCAAGTGTTGAATAACTTCAACTCTGCGCACTCCTGCAGCAACATTCTCTCACACCTTACTCAAGTTCGCAACCCTGAGACTTTTCTTCGCCTGTGCACTCCTTGCACAACTCCTGTGCCCAACTGCACTTCTGTGAAGATGAGAACAAATGCTACCTATCTTAACCCTCTGTCAACGCACTCCTTGTAGACACTTCGACTGCACTCCTTGTAGGAATTCTTGCTCAGATAGAGAAGCAATTGAAACTCATTCCCTCTTCCTTTCAGACTTCACTTAGAACATGAAATCATATACACAGCATATCAAAGAAAATGTATAACAGGAAGAAAACACTCATGAGCATAACATTCAACATACATACACAGAGGACAAACCCAAAACCATGGATTTGAATCAACCTCTTCTATTAATTTAATCTTTGTACATGGGTTTTCTTCCACAACTCTCTGCTTCTCTTCTATGCTCTTCCTTCTTCAATAATAATACAAATGCACAATGAGGGTGTCTATATCCCGTTTCCCTCTTGCGCTCTCGAACAGTCTAATCTAGAATTAAATTTCTATCTACCTGCATTAATTATCTTAAACGCCTCCTACCTACTAAGGATGAGAGCGATCCGCTCAAGGTCCGATTACATCACACAAGTGCGCTTCATTAAAATGTTACATTTATGTTCGCGCAACAATCCCAAGGTAAATTTCAAAATTTGTGCTGACACTTGCCCAACTGTCTCTTACCTTTCGCGCTGGCTCACTTGACGTGGGAGATGCTCCTGCATCACATGTGTACTTGTAGATGCTAGGTAAACAACACCTCCTTCTTTAGTGGATGTTTTTGCCTCTGTGGAAGAGGTACTATCATATCCCTTTTGTTTTTCAACCTTCTTTGACTTGCAATCTTTCTTATAATGCCCTGTTTTACCACACTTCCAACATTTCCTCAAAGATATTCTTGGAGACTTAGATCTACTTGTAGATTTAGATCTCCATCCCAAAGGCTTCCCAGGGTTCCTATCTTGGGTACACCCTCTTACAAATAAAGCATCTATGTTTTGACCATCCATGCTTTTTTGCCTCATCTCTTCAGATAACAAGGATGCAACTACATCCTCATACTTCAATGTAGATTGAGTGGTACTACCTATTGCTACAACCAGATTATCCCAAGATTCTCGCAAAGAACATAACAAAGTAATACACTTATCTTCTTCTACAATCATACTATTAATAGATCCAAGTTGGATTACCAGAGTATTAAAGGAATTTAGATGTTCTGTCACAGAATCTCCGTCTTTCATCCTAATATGATACAACTTCTTTTGAAGAAACAACTTGTTTACCAGGGACTTTGATTAATACAAATTCCCTAACTTATCCCGTAGTTCCTTGGTTGTATATTCTCCTGAGACATTCAACAACACTGAATCTTCCAGGCAGAGTCGAATATTACTCCTTTCTCTTCTATCCAACTTGTCCCAATCTTCCTTCAACATACCAGTGGCTGGCACGTACTAGTAGGTTATGTACCAGTAGCCTGTGTGCTAGTAGAGGGTGTACCAGTAAGCTGTGTACCAAGATCCACAATGATCCATTGTTCTTTGTCTACAAGAAGGTCCTCCATCTTGAGCTTCCATAGCTCAATTTTTTTATCGTTGAACTTCTCTATCTCGATTCTAGATGAGCTCGCTATTCCTCTTTCTTTACTCGAATCTCCACTGCAAAAGATCCCACTAAACCTAGGTTTATCAATGACCCAAGATAAACTTGATCTATCAAGACCAAGCCAAACCCTCAACAACAAAGGCGTCCCTCTGAAGCCAAAAATGAGATCTGATACCACATGTAAGTTTTAAACCTACGAAGTAAAGCAATGCATATAGATTCTTAAGAAAGACAAAAATTAATCAATGGCTCATACACAGGGTACAAAAAGATTTTATACCAGAAACCCTCAACCGGGAAAAGCTTTCTTATATTCATTATATCGAATTTCATCATTCACCATAAAATATATACAATGTTTTTAGGTATTCCATAGATACCAAAACCCTAATCCCTTAATCCGGGATTAATTTACAAATCCGCTAAAAATAACAAAATCTGCTAAAAATAGCAAAAACCATTAGACGCAAAAGCAGACACAATTGTTGTATCTAACATGCCCACTCACACACATGCAAAGAATATAACACATACCCAACATTTGTATTATAATTAGACCTTTTATATAACATAGAAAGATAGAGACAATATGACATTGATAAAGATAATTTTTATGTTTGTGCACTTTTAACTCTTTTGGTCTTTAGTCAAATCTCACTATTGTCATTGGATTTCGAGGTTTTGTAAGGCACAAAAGGTTTGAAACTCGTGGTAGTCAAGAGGAGACATACATCCAAGGCTCTTAGGAGGAAACACATGTTCTTAACCATTACGCCCACTCAAACTATATATTTATAATCACAACTTAAATAATATGTTAGTTCTATAAGGTATGTTACTATAATGTTGTTGTAAGAAGCTAATTCTATAAAATATGTAATCACAATTTATATTAATTCTATACAATATGTTACTAAAATGACAACTTTTAAATTATACCATTAAACTATATTATATTATGGAATGGTTTTGAAATTTGGAAATTGTTCATTTGAACATTTATATTATAAATTACTCATTTAAATTATTATTTTTTATATTTAAAAAGCTTTTTTTTAATTTATTTGTTATTTTATATCCAAAAATATTATTAACATGAAATAAATTATAAAATTTATAAAATAAAAATTATATTGACTCATTGTACTTAGAAAAAACAAATATATTTTACAACCTAATATTGAAGAGAATGTAACTTAGCTTTCTTCCATTTGACATTAACATATGTCTAGAGCATATGAATACCTAATATGATATATCATACAAAATTAAAAATATAGTAATAATAAATATAATTGTTATTAGCAATAACCAYATCAACTTATAKATTTGATGCTTATACTAGCATATTGAAAATGYTTATATAGGCATATTGAAGATATTTTTTCCTTACATATAAAATATTCTATTTTCTTCATAAAATTTAAGTCATAGAAAATAAAAATTTTATCACAAGATTGTTCAAAAACAATTAGGTGAGGAAATTGCACTTCACATCCAACATCACATGTATTTATTTTACTCAAACAAATTTAATGATCTCAATAAATAGATTTCATAGTTATCTAAGATGAAAAGTTCAAACTTAGGTTATCTAAGATTGGAAAAAAATTATTTTGTGGGAGTTCCACTATTAGAACTCAAAACTTAGGTATAACTTAATAATGAAAGAATCACATTCTCTTAAAGATTCAATAATAACACTTTTAATTAGTTAACTAATGACATGTATTATAAAAATAATTTAAATATTATGAAAAAATAATAAATAATTTACTTTAACATTTTATGAAATTAAAAAAATAAAAATATATAATATGATGTTTAAATTTATTTGATATTTTAATTAAAAAATAATTTTAAATTAATAAAATGTGTTTTGATATTTTGAAATGTATTAAAAAATAATCACCTTACATAAATCTACTCAAGAAATAAGCTATATATATATATATATATATATATATATATATATATATATATATATATATATATATATATATATATATATATAATTTAAAAATGTTAATGTTCTCGAAAGAAATCTCAAATTTTGGAAATAATCCAAAAGTTTATTTTTATAGATAATATGTCTCTGAGTATCATAGTCCAGCATTCCTTCTATATTAAAGTTTTTGGCTTGTTTCATGGAAACCAAGTAATTGTAAAAAATGAAAGCTACTTTCTTTTATAACACTTAGATTATGTAGCTCCATTATTGTTTAAGTATTATACCAAATTTTCAAGCTTGTTTTACAGCATATAATTTTTTCTTCTAAAACTTATGGTTTTCGACATAATTTATGTTTCTCAAGTTCATTAAACATTATGAGTGCTACAGAGTTCTTTGGCATCATCTACTTGTTTTTTCTCTCTGTTGTAACTATGAATTTACAAGCCACACCACAATAAATAGATAATTAATAAAAAAAAATCGATCTTCAGGAAATAAAATAAAATGATGCACACTCTATCAACCATCAAAAACACCCATGAACATATGTTGGTTTGTGATCCAAACCGTCCTTTGTTATAATGAGGTTTAGACCATTTCATTCTTATTCTCAATTCATGTAAGCTAACATGAACTCCTTTATCAGTTTGAAGAGAAACAAAAATTACAGATTTGACTAGTGAAGTCTAGTGAGGTATACATACCCTACCCCCCTCTGGATTTGAACTTGTGTCCTGTTAAGAGGAAACACATGTTCTTAACCATTAAGCCCATTCTTAAGAGGTTGAATATTTTTTATAATGATTTTTGTTAATTATGTTTGACTATAGTTGAATTAGGGTGATTATGGTTGTAATTACCCATGGTTGAATATAGTTGACTAGTTGACCATGTTTGATGGTGGTTTCTTATGGTTAATCATGATTTAGTATGGTTGGATATGGTTGAACATGGCTAATCATATTTCAGTATGGTTAACCATGGTTGACTATGGTTGACAATGTTTGACCATGGTTGACTATGGTTGACCATTGTTTATTATTGGTGGACATTTTTAACCATGGGTTACCAAGATTAACCATGCTTGAGTATGTTTGACCATGGTTTACCGTGGTTGACCATTTTTTACTATGGTTGGCTATGTTGACCATGTTTAACAATAGTTCACTATGATTGAAGGTGTTTGAGCATGGTTGAACATGTTTTTCAATGGTTGACTATTATTCACCATGTTTGACTATGGTAAATGATGGTTGGACCTATAGTTGATTATGTTTGACTATCGTTAACCATGGTTGACCACATACATGGTTAAACATTGTTAAACATCATACATAGATTAAAAACCCCAAATACACAAACATCATTCTAGTGATTGAAAAATGAAACTTACATACATGTTTAACTATTATAATATATTTTTAGCCTAAGCTATATCTAAATATATATCTTTATTTGAAAAGTGAGAAACAATATAAGGAGAAAGACCATGTGTTAGTATCCAAATAAATCTTTTTGACTCATTGTATCCAAAGTTTTATACCAATCTAATCAAGTTATTGCTTCATTGTATCCAAAGTTTTATACAAATCTAACAATCTAACCAAGTTATTAGTATTAATTATGTAATGTCCCCCACCTCTTAGAGAGGTGATGAGGAGACTCAGTGGCCTGGGCACCCCCATTGGGTCATAGTCTCACAATGAAAGGAGGAAAGTCAAGAAGTTAAAAGTTATATTTTTAAGTTGACTTAAGAAAGGAAAAGGATAGAGGAGTAAAAGATAACTCAACAGAAGAATAGAAGATTAACCCTGGGAGTTAACCTAACTCAACAAAGAATTAGAAGGAAACGTATAAGTAAGAGGATGGGACGCACCTATTACTCATTCTGGTTTTGGATTAGCATTTGCTATTGCTCTTGAGCATTCAGTTTGGGGGTTTTGTTGTACAAACCCTTGTGAGTAACTCAGTGGTGAAATATCCACTCACCTTATTCCGCAGCTTGGTCTCGGGGATGAAATATTCCTCCACACCATTCTAGTCTTAGCCCATCTCCATCTAGCACTTCAGAAGGTAGCAAGCTGTACTTTTCTTGTGTTTCCAGCAAGGGTGCACCATCATCTAGAGGGAGGTTCGATCCAGCTTATCCTAAGGGCTTGGGGCCATTTCGACAGTTGGGTTTTGTTTGCAAGGGAAGGAACATCAGTTTGAGGGATGTTTTGGAGGGTTATCATCATTCTACATTTGTCTACAGATTGGGACATCCTGGATCCATAGGGGACATCCTGTGATTTAGTAAAACTCTGATCTAGGCAGATCTGCTTGAGATCTGAGTCTGAAACTTCTCCCATGGGATTATCATATCCCGATCTATATTCTTGGAGAGTTTCAGAGAATTTGGAGGCCTCCTTCATCAGGGCCAAACCAACTAGGGTTTCATTCATCCAATGGGGCAGCCCATTCAGTGGGAAATTCAGATCTACAGGGTTTGAGAGTGGATTTGGGAATTTGGACATGTGGGTTGTCCTTACAGTTGCCCGATCTATCATTTGGCATATTTCTTGGGATGATTGGACACTTTTGATAGAAGGGAAGAATTATTGAGGGCTTCAGCATTCTAGCAGGACGTGGCACTTTCCAGCTTGGAGGTTGAGCATTAGTATGGATCATATCTTCTTGATTCAGTCTTCATTGTATATCCAGCCTTTGGAGGCTTATTCTATATTGTTGGGAGCATTTTGTAGTAGCTCATATCTATTGCTTGTACGACCATCTGAGGTTTATGCCAGATCGACCATCTATTGTATTGATCTTACATTGCTCATAATAAAAAGGTTAGATCTTTGCTTGTGCTTCTACATCTTGAATATATTGTGATCTCCATGTGTTGATGAATCTTGTATGCACTTAATAACTCAACAAATTAGTAGTAGTTAGTAATTCCAAGAAAGAAATTGGCTTGGGATCATTACAAATTAATTAACAAAACAGAAAATCAAATTGAATAAACTTTAAATACATAAATTAAAAAATTAATTGCATAAAATAGTAAATTCATTATTATATTCTTTAACAAAGCTATATATCTTAAACTGAATAGTAAGAAAAAGTCTAAGATGGAAGACTAAGTGGTGGTCTTCAAATAAATCTTTCTCACTTATTCTATCATCTTTTTGATAGAGTGTATTGGTGATGCTAAGTACAAATAATGAGTGATCCAAATGGACTCCAACCTCATTCCTTTTAGGAAACTATCTACTATGCACAACCACGATAGTACTCTAGCAATAAACAACATTCACTCAAAGAGGACTCGATGGTCTCTACATTTTCCACTATTTTCTCTAACTATATGCCCAAACCATAGGAAACTATCATGAAATATTGTTTCATGGTCTCTGTCACTTGCTTGGCCTTTCTTATGTGGTTGTCTCTAGAATGAGTAAGATAGAAATCAAATTTTGTCACTTTCTTGGCCTTTCTTAAATCTTTAGAGTTAAAGGGTTCTAGATAAAAATGGAATTGGATAATTAGCTAACAATTTGTGCCTTTTCTGATGAGACATAACCAAAATATGATTAATCAAGTTTGTCCTAAATTATACTGAAATCATTGTAAACAAATTATGTTGATGTCATACATAGATTCAAAACCCCCAAACACACAAACATCATACAAGGATTAAAAACCCCAAATACACAAACATCATTCTAGTGATTGAAAAATGAAACTTACATACATTCCCATCAAACATCATTTTTTCCTGGACTAAATGATTTTATTCTTAACTAATGAGAAGCATTGAACACAAAGCAAATCAATGTTTTATGAGCAAAGCCAACTTTGTTTAATTAAATAAATTAAACATTAACATTATCAACTGATTTATCTATATTTATTTTCAACACTGGTAACTCATTGTTTATCTATATTTATTTTCAACAAAATGGATAAAGAAAAAAAAAACCATCTACATTAACTCCTGCATAATATAATTCATCCTCATCCAACATTAGAGCTTCTTTAAATAATAGATCCACATTCTTGTTAAAAGCCCTGTATATGTGTTGAACTTTAGGTAGGGTATGTATACTCTGTAAAATTTATCAATCAAATCAGTGGATGGTGATTAATAAAATCTACAATGAACTTGTTAAAAAATACATATGGTTAAAAAATTTAAAATTTTTATTTTTTTTAAAATAAGTTAACCATTGTTAACATGGTTATAGTTAATCACACAATGTAGGGATTGACATGGTCACAACTCACATTTACTTCCCACGACGATCTGACGAAGATCCTTAAATTGCTATTTATAAGATGTCGGATTCAATAGTCTTTCACTTGCTTTATGGATTCAATAGTCTTTCACTTGCTTTACGGATTCAAGAATTCAAGAATCTGACTGAGTCGAGAGACTGACTGACTATTTTTTATAATGATTTTTGTTGATTATGTTTGACTGTAGTTGAATTAGGGTGATTATGGTTGTAATTACCCATGGTTGAATATAGTTGACAAGTTGACCATGTTTGGTGATGGTTTCTTATGGTTGATCATGATTTAGTATGGTTGGATATGGTTGAACATGGTTAATCATATTTCACTATGGTTAACCATGGTGGACTATGGTTGACCATTTTTTATTATTGGTGCACATTTTTAACCATGAGTTACCAAGATTAACCATGCTCGACTATGTTTGACCATGGTTTACTATGGTTGACCATTTTTTACTATTGTTGGCTATGTTTGACCATGTTTAACAATAGTTCACTATCATTGAAGGTGTTTGAGCATGGTTGAACATGTTTTTGAATGGTTGACTATTGTTCACCATGTTTGAGTATGGTAAATGATGGTTGGACCTATAGTTGATTATGTTTGACTATCATTAACCATGGTTGACCATATTTGACTATCATTGACTATAATCAATCATGTTTTAGCATAATTGACTATGGTTGAAGAAGGGTGATTATGGTTGACTATTGTGGACCATGTTTCACTATGGTCAATAATGGTTAACTATGGTTGACTTTAGTAGTGCAATTTTTATTATAATTGACTTTAGTTGATCATTCTTGACTAAGCATGTTTAAATATGGCAAATTATAGTTGACCATGGTCGACTGTGATTTAGCCTGTTTGAAAGCCATCCTTAATGTCGATTATCAACTTTCATTTACTAAGATTGACTATAGTTGAATTTGGTCAAACTATGATTGCCTTTGGTTGAGCTTGGTTGACTATAATTGACATGTTTTATTGTAGTTGAGTGTGGTTTACCATTTTTTACTATGGTTGAGTTTAGTTGATTATTGTTGACCTTGATTAGCCATGATTGATTATGGTTGAATTTTATTATAGTTTATCGTGTTTGACCATGGTTGACGTTTTTACTATGGTTGACTATAGTCAAACATGGGTAACTATGTTTGACTATGATTGACCATGGTTGACCATGGTTGACTATGGTTGGAATGGTTAATCTTGTTTGATTATGATTAGCAATGATTGACTATGGTTAACCACATTTAACAATGGTTTAATATGCTTGACCATGTTTAACTATGGTTAATAATGGTTGGCTATGTTAGACCATGTTTAATAATGGTTGACTATGGTAGACCATATTTAACCATGGTTGATTATGTTTGATAATGGTTGACTATGGTTCACAATGTTTGACTATGGTTAATGATGGTTTGACCATGGTTGATTATGTTTGATCATTGTTAACCATGGTTAGCTATGTTTGACTATAGTTGACTATGATTGACCATGTTTGACTATGGTTTAATGTAGTCCAATATCGTTGAATTGTTACATTCTTTAGTGGTTATAATTCATTGCAAATTTCATGAAGGGTTGGCCATGAATTCATGAAGGTTTGACAATGGTTAATTATGGTTTTCCATGTTCTACTATGGTTAGCCATATTTGACTATGGTTAATTATACATTACCATGGATGATCATGTTAAATATGGTTGGTTAGTGTTAACTATAGAAGAGGATGTAGATATGGTTGGACCATAGTTAACTATGATTACCAAAAATGATTGAAAATGTTGATTAACAATGTTTAACTACGGTTAACAATACTTGAAAAATTTGTCTTTAATGTTCAATACCTTGTACATTAAAAATTCAATGCTACCACTAAAATATATATTGATTTTAATTTTTAAAAACTAACTTACAACTCAAAAACAATGGTTAACCAAATATTGTATTTAGATATAACTTAGCCTCGGATGAAGTTATAAACATCCATAATATCTTTTTAGCCTAAGCTATATCTAAATCTATATCTTTATTTGAAAAGTGAGAAACAAATATAAGGAGAAAGACCATGTGTTAGTATCCAAATAAATCTTTTTGACTCATTGTATCCAAAGTTTTATACTAGTCTAATCAAGTTATTGGTTCATTGTATCCAAAGTTTTATACAAATCTAACAATCTAACCAAGCTATTAGTATTAATTAATTGAAAAAACTTATGACTCGTTGTATCCAAAGTTTTATACCAACCTATCCAAGTTATTAGTATTAATTAATTAACAAAACAGAAAATCAAATTGAATAAAATTTAAATACATAAAGTAAAAAATTAATTGCATAAAATAATAAATTCATTATTATATTCTTTAACAAAGCTATATAGCTTAAACTCAATAGTAAGAAAAAGTCTAAGATGGAAGACTAAGCGGTGGTCTTCAAATAAATCTTTCTCACTTATTCTATCATCTTTTTGATAGAGTATATTGGTGATGCTGAGTACAAATAGCGAGTGATCCAAATGGACTCCAACCTCATTTCTTTTAGGAAACTATCTACTATGCACAGCCATGATAGTACTCTAGCAATAAACAACATTCACTCAAAGAAGACTCGGTGGTCTCTACATTTTCCACTATTTTCTCTAACTATATGCCCAAACCATAGGAAACTATCATGAAATATTGTTTCATGGTCTTTGTCACTTGCTTGGCCTTTCTTATGTGGTTGTCTCTAGAATGAGTAAGATAGAAATCAAATTTTCTCACTTTCTTGGCCTTTCTTAAATCTTTAGAGCTAAAGGGTTCTAGATAAAAATGGAATTGGATAATTAGCTAACAATTTGTGCCTTTTCTGATGAGACATAGCCAAAATATGATTAATCAAGTTTGGCCTAAATTATACTGAAATCATTGTAAACAAATTATGTTGATGTGATACATAGATTCAAAACCCCCAAACACACAAACATCATGCATGGATTAAAAACCCCAAATACACAAACATCATTCTAGTGATTGAAAAATGAAACTTACATACATTCCCCTCAAACATCATTTTTTTCTGGACTAAATGATTTTATTCTTAACTAATGAGAAGCTTTGAACACAAAGGAAATCAAAGTTTTATGGGCAAAGCCAACTTTGTTTAATTAAATAAATTAAACATTAACATTATCAACTGATTTATCTATATTTATTTTCAACAGTGGTAACTTATTGTTTATCTACATTTATTTTCAACAAAATGGATAAAGCAAAAAAAAACCATCTACATTATCTCCTTCATAATATAATTCATCCTCATTAACTCCTTCATAATATAATTCATCTTTATCCAACATTAGAGATTCCTTAAATAACAGATCTACATTTTTGTTAAAAGCCCTGTATATGTGTTGAACTTTAGGTAGGGTATGTATACCTCAATAAACTTTACTAGTCAAATCAATAGATGGTGATTAGTAAAATCTACAAAAATATACATACCTTATCTCTTGGATTTGAACTTGTTAAAAAATACATATTATTAAAAAAAAAAATTTTTTAAATTTATTTATTTTTAAATAAGTTAACCATTGTTAACATGGTTACAGTTAACAACACAATGTAGGGATTGACATGGTCACAGCTCACATTTATTGCCCACGACGATCTGACGAAGATCCTTAAATTTCTATTTATAAGATGCCGGATTCAATAGTCTTTCACTTGCTTTACGGATTCAAGAATCTGACTGAGTCGAGCGAAACTCTACAAGTGTTGCAGGGCTTCAATCTTTTTGGCTACAACATTGCTTCTCATCGGGTGACTTGACCACGAGATATGGCGGACCGTCTGCAGAACAAGAGGCCACCACCAAATATCTGGGCCACCACCAAATATCGCTGCGAATCCATCGTAGGTACTCACTGATCTCCACGATGAAAAGCAACCTCAACAAAAACAAGATTCATCATCCATTACTTTCTACGTCTGCTGCCAAATATTTACAGGGACTATCATGTACACACCTTTGGCTCTGCCAACATGGGTAGGACATAATACTTTTGTCCATTTCTGTAGAAAGTTTGAGCTATTCAGACGACATGGAGATAAAATTTCACCTGTTATCTGTGACAACAATAACCATATGGGATCAAGGTTCCGTGTGGCGGGGAGAATCAAATCTTTCTGTTATAATCAACCTAATAATTCATTTTTAATAGTGCATGTGTTGTATGATCCATAAAAACGGCTAAAGGAAAACGCAGACATAATAAGCCTCGAAATACAAAAACCTTCAAAATAACCAAAACATTGGTTTTTATACTACGCTGATAAATAAATTATGTTTTAAATGTGTCTATAGCAAGGTGATAAATCCGGTTTCAAATGTAACTATGGAGAAAACCAAAAAAAAATCAGAACAAAATCAAGTTTGTATTTTGTCACAAGATCAGAGTAGTTTTCGTACCTCTCACCAAGAGTTTAATTAGAACAGAAAACCTCTAGCCTTGACTTTAATTAGACCAGCAATTAGTGGACAGCAAGATCAGAGTAGTTTTCGTACCTCTCACCAAGAGTTTAATTAGAACAGAAGACCTCTAGCCTTGACTTTAATTAGACCAGCAGAAGAGAATGCTCGCATCAATATTTGTTTGTGACATGGTTCCTCCATAATATCCACTCTGCTAGCTCTTCTCATTTCATCCTCATAGGAATGAATTTCCAACGCCTACAATTACATCAAAGTGCTGGGAATGTGCAACATAAATAATAGCGGCACCATGAATATACACTGTTGTAAGAGAGAAACGTGTCAAATTCCGAATAATATCGCTCTCTGTACATCTGATAAGGTATTCTAAATTTAATATATGCTTCTGGCTTTCTTTCCACACGTAAAATTCAGATGGAATGGAAACTATCCTGATTCAAGTTTCCAAATGGCAGAATTGTCTCATTCTAAATTTAATATATGCTTCTGGCTTTCTTTCCACACGTCAAACTAAGATCCAATGGAACCAGCTATCCTAATTCCAGTTACCAAATGGCTATCATTGTTGCAGATAGAGGACGTTGGAGGAAATGGCTATTAAAATGGTTTATCGTTATAGTTAAGGCTGGTACTAATCTATACGACTAAGGAGTCTTTTCTTTACTTCAGCGAAAATGCATAACATACAGAAGAATGCTTCCTGAACATTCATATGCATAATAAGGTGGATGAATTTGCCATGGAAATGATGAATAGAGCGTTCACAGCTAAACATTCAAATGTATTTTTTTCGATATTTCTTGAATATAACATTTCACACACTAAATATGACATTTAATATGGAAAATAATACAACCCATTTGTACTTATTGTAAAATATATTTTTTCATACATATTTTGGTAAATTAGTGTTGGCGACGGAAGTCACCCCTGGATTGCAGCAGGAGGAAAGCCCAACGCCCATCAGTTTATGTCATGATTTGTTTAATGGGGTGATCAAATGGAGGTTAACTCAAACGATGTGGTTCTAACTTCGAAACTAGACCAGGGATGCATGGGCAAGTGAGGTCTTAGATAACTTCAGACAGTGAGTCATAGTAAGGGTGAGTAGGGGGAAGACTTGTATCAGAGAGATGCAAAGGTATGCCGTAAACATCAGGTTCCTAACAGACTGTGGAAGAAGACATCTGAACGCAAGATCTTCCTACGTTCAAATGCAGAAAACCAGAGAAAACAATAATGCCATAATAAATCCTTTATCACAACAGAGTTTCCATAATTCGTGCGAATCAGTCGATCACGAACTCTCTTAGTATAAGATGAAAACTTAGATGGATTAAGAAGACTGTCTGTTATAAAATAAGAAATCTCATATACAGATGCATGACCAGAAAGCTAGAATGTCTGCTAAAACTTTTACAATCGGGAGCTGGGCTCTACCATCGATCGATACAAAAATACAAAGACCGAGTCTATATACTCAGAGGAAATCGCCTCACGGAGGTGTGTGCGGTCATCTGAAGCATGGTGTCCCTTCAACCAAATTCGGATGGATATTTCTCTGTCGAACACCACCTTAACTGTGCATGGCTCCTGCAGGGGAAGTAGCTGAGCCATTAAATGCCGATCTGGCATGTGCAGACTTTTCTGGCTGGCCGAGGACTCGGCATGACCTTTTTTCTTTGGAGACATGGGTACACAAAACCCCCCTCGGGAAGACCGTTGACTAGGCTCTCCATATCTTGCACTTAATGAATAAAGGGAGGTTTCACCCACCTCTTCCTTACCTTCATTTACTTTTAGGCAGAAACCAGTCTTGAGATCGGATCCATGGCGCCCGGAGAACGCAATGAACCTTTTGGCGACTGTGCCCAATGCCTTTGGCCCCCTTTGCACAACTTTTTTCATTTCCCAGGCGACCATGGGCTGTGACCTTGTGGCTACCGTTAAAGGTGCATTCGGCCTTCGCGAATGGAAATGAACTATTCCTGAAATTTGAAATCGCGATGCGTGAAATGCCGATACGACTCAATCTGGTGCCACATGTCCCTCTGAGATCTGACAGTCCTGAACTCACCCGACGCTGCTGTGGGCCCGGGCCTGGGACTCTTCCGGTATCTCGTGCATCGGAACATAACGGAGCTGCTTTTTGTGCCTTGGAGTCGCAATGGGAGAAATGCCGAGATGGCCCAATTTGCTGCCAGGTGTTTGTTGGCAAATTCAATGGACAGAATGTAGTGGATGCTTGTCATTGATGACAACAGTGAGGATGGAAGAATGAGATATTTGAAGAGGATGGAAGAATAAGAAATTTGAATGTAAAGTTCAGGTGGAACAGCATGGAAGAAGTTGCCCACAAAAGCTCGAAGATACAGAAGTTTGCATGAGACAAAGGAAGATGGTGACTGTCGGATCCCATCCAAATTTCCCGAAAGGCCAATAGTCGTCAGATCTGCAGAAGCTGCGCAGAAGTTAAGCGCAGGGGTTAAGTTCTACTATGCAGAGGAGAAATCCCAGACAAGTCATCGAGATATTGGAGAAAGAATCTGAGCCGTAGGATCTGAGAAGAAAACCCGACAGTCGTCGGATATGTAAGAGTCGTGCAGGGGTTAAGTCCTACTCTGCAGTGATCTCCATAGGGACACACGTCAGACATCCAGAGGAGAGTAAGAGGACAGGTGGCATCGGAGAATCGGGAATCGGAGTTTCACAAGTCCCGTGTTTAATTACAACGAAAACCCCAAAATCGCGATTTGATCGCAATCGTTAAAGCAAGCAGGGATCTGGACCGTTCATTTGTATGGACGCGTGGCAGCCAGGAGGCCTCATCAGAGTTTCGGGGATCGGGATTTCATAATGCAAAGTTCACTCTACAACGAAATCCCTGATTTCGCGATATGCAAAATCCCGACGGAATCTGAACCATCAGATCAACATGCGATATCGACCGTCGATCCAATTCACGTCAGCAGTCCACGTCAGCTAGGGACACGTGGCACAACCAGGTAATGACAGGTGTCAGGAAAAACTAACACTTCAGGCACATACAAGTCATGAATCAAAGTGACACGTGGCAGGATCTAACACGTGCCAAATCACGTGTGACGTCAGCAGAGGCATCGGCAATCAGGACTTTGATATGTCAAGAACACAATGCATCAAGAACTCTGAAATCGCGAAATGCGATTTCGCAAAGTAATCATAGTCGTTAAAGAAAGAATGATTTGGACCGTTGAATCTCTGCATGGAGTGCAAGTACAATTATGGTTGAGGAGATGACTCAGTGACCGTTGGATTCAAGCGCTAGACCCGATCATCGTCGGATCAAAGATAAGTTGCACGACCTTTAAAATACAAAGAGAAGTGGGAGTAATCGCGATGTGCAAATCGCGAAATCTAATCTGAGCCGTCAAGCTAGAAGTGATGTGGATCGTTGATCTCCATCATCGGAGAATTGGGGATCGGGGATTCTACAGGCATGTGTATGATGACATGTTAAATGCCGAAACCCCGATGCGAGGTTTGACCGAGGTCATGTGCTGATGGTCATATGGGCCTATAGCCAGCAGGGCTAGTGAGTGGAAAGGAGCCATCGGGAA
>ML789421.1:306368-317806 GCA_009831015.1 Picea engelmannii
TATCTGGTGGATTTCTTCAATACTTATAGATGACAGGGGGAGTATGTTCTGCAACAAGACCAGTGGAAGAACGTTTCTTCTTTGACATTGATGTCAAAGGGGGAGAAAGGAGTAAAGGAGTCTAGTTTGAAATGTTTCTGTAATAGAGGAGAGACTGAATGTTGAATGCAGATGGTTGAATGCAGGAGAGTCAAGTCTGAATGAAAGTGTTGCCATCAATGCCAAAGGGGGAGATTGTTGGCAAATTCAGTGGACAGAATGCAGTGGATGCTTTTCATTGATGACAATAGTGAGGATGGCAGAATGAGATATTTGAAGAGGATGGAAGAATAAGAAATTTGAATGTACAAGTTCAGGTGGAACAACATGGAAGAAGTTGCCCACAAAATCTCAAAGATACAGAAGTTTGCATGAGACGAAGGAAGATGGTGACTGTCGGATCCCATCCAAATTTCCCGAAAGGCCAATAGCCGTCAGATCTGCAGAAGTTGCGCAGAAGTTAAGCACAGGGGTTAAGTTCTACTATGCAGAGGAGAAATCCCAGACAAGTCATTGGGATATTGGAGAAAGAATCTGTGCCGTAGGATCTAAGAAGAAAACCTGACAGTCGTCGGATCTGTAAGAGTTGTGCAGGGGTTAAGTCCTACTGTGCAGTGATCTCCGTAGGGACACGTTTCAGACATCCGGAGGAGAGTAAGAGGACAGGTGGCATCGGAGAATCGGGAATCGTAGTTTCACAAGTCCCGTGTTTAATTACAATGAAAACACCGAAATCGCGATATGCGATTTCGCGATTTGATCGCAATTGTTAAAGCAAGAAGGGATCTAGACCGTTCATTTGTATCGACGTGTGGCATCCAGGAGGCCTCATCGGAGTTTCAGGGATTGGGATTTCATAATGCAAAGTTAACTCTACAACGAAATCCCCGATTTCGCGATATGCGAAATCTCGACGGAATATGAACCGTCAGATCAACATGCGATCTAGACCGTCGATCCAATTCACTTCAGCAGTCCACGTCAGCTAGGGACACGTGGCAAAACCAGGTAATGATAGGTGTCAGGAAAAACTAACACTTCAGGCACATACAAGTCATGAATCAAAGTGACACGTGGCAGGATCTAACACGTTCCAAATCACGTGTGACGTCAGCAGAGGCATCGGCAATCGGGACTTTGATATGTCAAGAACACAATGCATCAAGAACTCTGAAATCGCGAAATGCGATTTCGCGAAGTAATCATAGCCGTTAAAGAAAGAATGATTTGGACCGTTGAATCTCTGCACGGAGTGCAAGTACAATTATGGTTGAGGAGATGACTTAGTGACCGTTGGATTCAAGCGCTAGACCCGATCATCGTCGGATCAAAGATAAGTTGCACGACCTTTAAAATACAAAGAGAAGTGGGAGTAATCGCGATGTGAAAATCCCGAAATCTAATCTGAGCCGTTGAGCTAGAAGTGATGTGGATCGTTGATCTCCGTCATCGGAGAATCAGGGATCGGGGATTCTACAGGCATGTGTATGATGACATGCTAAATGCCGAAACCCCAATGCGAGGTTTGACCGAGCTCATGTGCTGATGGTCATATGGGCCTATAGCCAGGAGGGCTAGCGAGTGGAAAGGAGCCATCGGGAATCAGAGAATTGCGAGTCCGAAGGACTCGTGATTTTTGACATCGCAAATGCCGAAATCGCGATGGGTGAAATCCTGATTTTCTTTGAACTGTTGGATCAAATATTGATCGGAGGGTCACTGTTCACTCTCACAGTTAACGACTGAATATGATTTCGCTTAGTGAAACAGAATCGTCATGAAGAATTAGTTAACGTTTCAGATGACGATTCAGTTGCTGAGACAGTTGTTGTTGCTCTTGCCGAAGGAGATGGGAAGTGGAACCGTCATAACAGAATGTATAAAAGAAAACGAGTGAGATTTTATGGGTTGATCATTCTGAATGAAAAATGTGTAAACAGTAAGAAAAAGAAGATGAGCAGAGGAATAGTAAGAAGGGAAGGAACTGTGCATAACGAGAATAGAAGAAGAGAAACATGATGGACAGAACAGAAGCAGAGAAGAATGACAGAAGACATGATACAGAGCAGACCTGTTGAGTAAGAGAAGAGTAGCAGAACAGTGAACAGAAGACCAGAATTAAAGAACAAAGAAAGACTGGTAAGAACCGATTTATCTGTAAAGTTGAATGTGTATTTAACTATTAATATTTAAGGGAGGTTGGGAGGTTCTCGGGAGGACTATTTTCCTCAGAGGTTCAAGTGGGAGATTGAACACAGGAAGTTGTAGCTTCCATCTGGTAGTGGCCAGAGAAACCAAGGTGGCAGGGTGGTGCTAGGGAGAACAAGCGTTCTCTGTTATGCAGGTTGGAGCCTGTGTAACTAGAAGTTGGTGCTTCCATCCAGTTGGTGCTGGAACATTCAGGAAGTTGGTGCTTCCATCCAGTTGGTGCTGGAACATTCAGGAAGTTGGTGCTTCCATCCTATTGGTGCTGGAATACTCAGGGATTTGGTGCTTCCTTCTAGTGGGTGCTAGAGAAACTAGAGAGTTGGAGCTCTCAAACAAGTTGCAGCTTGTAAAACAGAGGTAGAAGCCTCACATTGAGTTGGTGCTCAATTGTAGATGATGTACAAAACTGAAAAAGACTGCCTATCATTTCGAAGAAGAAGAGGTTTTCTCCCTTTATGGGTTTCCTCGTGAAAATCTGTCTCTGTGTGTATTTTATGTGTGACTGATGATCTTTACTCTTACTGTCCATATGCTGTATGTTGCTTGATGACACATGAAGAAATATTAATAATTTCTAAGAAGGTTTAAAATTGTTTAAGCTTATAAACAATTGATTCACCCCCCCTCTTAGTTGTTTTAGTATTTCCAATAGTGTTCCCTTTAGATGGGTGGCTGAAAATGCTGTGTGATGTCACGGGCCCTAGTTTCGACGTTTTCGGTGTTGTCGGGGTTCAGGGTTTCGCGATGCTTGAAGACATAAAACCTTCACCCCACGAACTTCCGAATGCCGAAATGGCATCGATGTGCGCTGCGTGTCCTTAAGATGACCCGCCGAGGTAGCATTCTCCGCTTAACAGGGGACCGCGCTCATTCTCAGGCTCGCTTGATGTGACCTAGTACTAGGACCGTGGGTCGGGCTTTGAAGGGTGATTATCGACATTTCGGGGTTCGAGGTTTCGAAATGTGAAGAAACGGGGAATTTTACCCCTTGAACTCCCGAATGCCGATATGCCGGTGTGACTAGATCCTGTGCCACCCGTCACTGGATCGGACGACCCAGATTCATCCTTGAAATATAGGAGCTTTCCTTGATGCTATATGTCGGGTAACTTGATAGCCCCAAGAACCCAATGACCATTGATCTACTTCGTGTATGGATCTCGGTTGTCGACAACAAAACCTTGCCCACTCGTCTGACTCGTAACCAGAAAGGAGATCCTTCCGCTACTCCACTTGGGTGTTTCCCGGTCATTCTGCAGACCTGGGTACTGTTGTGCCTAAGACAAAAATAATCGCTAACAATTAGTTTTTCTCAATTTTGAAATTTTTTTATTAAGAATTCAAGTTTGATCTTAAGCTTATTCTCAAAGTATTGTGCTATAAAATTAAGTTTTATAGTTAATGGAATTTTGTTTATAATATGTGCAAGCTTTAACTATAAAAGTAAGTTTTATAGTTAATTGACTTACTTGCTAATCATCCATCTAACATGGAGAAGTAGGAAGGGATTTTAAGCACATTTTTGTTGTGTAAAATCAAAAGACTTATGACAATTTTTTTTTTTCAAGATTTAAATAATAAGGAAATTTAGAAATTCATCTAAAAATTAAAAACTAAAATCACTTCTAAATTCTAAATGTATAAAATCTCCAATTCTAAATATTTTAAACAATCAAATTATTATTTTGTCTTATACAAAATCAAATTAGTATTTTTTCTATCTAGAAATATATGTAATTACGAAAGAGTGTTGAAGTGAAATATTTATCTTGTATCCATGTATGGAGGATTATCATGGAATTTCTCAACCTAGAACATGGATAAGGAAAAACATGTGGCTTAAACATTCAAAGTGTCTTAAAAGAGATAAGGTAATATGGTTAGCATATTACTATCAAATAAATGAAAGCAAAGGAAAAGAAGAATAAAGAGGGGTTTAGTGTATCAATTTTACAATTTGTATTAGCCCTACATAAATTATGTTGGTATATTTTTTTTCATCACTATTTAGCTATATTAATTCCCACCTTAGGATGAACACACATAATCATACAGATATACATCAAATGTCGAAATCCCTCCTTTTGAGTGTCCCTCACTTATTTAAATTGATATTAAAATCCCTAAACTAGCTTTAAGGCCTCACTTAATTACATTCAGGTGATTTAGTGGTATCGATGGTCCTTTATTTGGTATCATGCCCTAGTTGATCACATTTTCCCCATAAACTCCCATTTGATTTGTCTCTAGCCCATGTCGGCAATGATGACTCCCTTGCACTAGAGTACTTATGTTGAGTTAATGAGGAATTCAATTTTGTGACCACAATCACTTATAATCTTTAGTAAGAACACTTTATTTATGAGTCAATCTTGGTCAATTTTGATGTTTTCTTTAGTCTCTTATGGGATTCCATTATCACAAGTTGTCCTATCCTTTCCAAATTTGTATTTCGTATTAATACTAAATGCCCATTTTTCTTATGGTATAAATGTAGTTTTTTTTAACTTAATTGATGTTATAGAAAACTCCTCATGTTTGAACTAAAAGTACTAGATTTAGTGTTCATTTATTAAAATATAAATTATAAATACATTTCTAAAATATAACTAAATGTAGTCTTAAAAATAATCACCTAGCTAAGATTTTCAAAATGAAGAGTGAATACGAAATCAATAGTTGATTCAATGATTAAAGTAGAAAACAATTTAATTTGTGTTTAATAAGAACATATGAATAATCAACAATGAAACAAATTCCCTTTCACCACAAGACATGGTTCACCTATCACATCATGCTTTTTGTTCTCAAAAAAATTGGATCCTCATTCCATCGGCTATGACTTATGACTTTCATGATCTATCATACCTCATCTTAGCTTGCCTTGGATGACCTTACGACCAAATGAAACAAGCATTCTGAACACCTCAAACACCTTTTCATCATCTTTCAGAGGTGTAGAAAGTACAATATTTAGTTTAACCCCCTCAAGTATGTATTTTGGGTCACTACTGTATGTTTATTGGGTTTCTTCATTCCACAACAAGGAATCATAATGGATCCCTTGAAAATCCTAGATATTATTTAGTTTCCTCCTTCAAAATATTTGTGCCAATTGCAAAGCATACAAGGAAACACCAACTTTTGTGATGCTCCATCCTTGACTATGCCTCTTGTGGACATGGATTCTTATGACTTTTATGTGAGGAAATCCCCTTGAGATGGGATGATTAAGCTCAATAAGAATTTTACACATTTAAATCCTCTCTATTAAAGTCCTTATTAATCGTTCCTATAGAATTTAATAAGTATAATATATCCTTTATGTATCTTCTTCATACATGTCTATCTAAGGAGTTCTTTTTTAATAGGGACATTATTGTTGACAGAATGTCATATAATACGTGAGAAATAATCTATTAGAACCTCCCCTGAATTACAATCATGAGTAGAAATTAGACACTTTAGTCCATGCAATCAAAAAATTATGTCATTAAAGTTTTTTAGACACCACAAAAGTTATAGAAAATTCCAACCCCATGAAATACTTACTCAATCGATGACTTATCAATGTAAGGTATGCATGGTGAATCATAATTTTTCAAGAATTTGATCTAGATTTTAGTAGTCATAGGAGTAAGAAGGTGCTCGTACTTACTGAGTTTCACTAATTTGTCATCAAACATCAAGAACCACTAGTGAATGACAACTTCTACAATGAACATTTTTTCGTAATATCATCTGATGGGCCATGGTACAAAGATATCCTCACCTATTTGTGCATCACAATTTTGCTCCACATCTCTCTTGGGATGATCACTAGTGTATATTTGACCAAGCCCCCTAGGATCTCCTCATTGTAGACATTCTATATATTTAGTGACTCGATATAATCCTGCATCAATGTCTCACACTCAAGGAGGATGAGTGGGTTATGAATGATTTTCATAGTGGCACCGATATAGGAATTTTTTCAGGAATTTCCACTTCTCAAAAAATGGTCTGCTATGGTTATGTTCGGCCTACCCTCTTCCATAATTTCATTTTGGAATTCAAATGAAGTACAAAGTTCCAGGTATTCACTCACAAAACTCAAGCTCCACCAAATCCTTTAAACACTATCATTATCGTCGGTCCCTTCTACATTTGGGGCATAAAATTTATGATGTGAAATCCCCCATCCAACAATGGTCACAAGTATATCATTGTGGTCATATATTATTTCACGAAATGGGCAGAGGCAATGCCAACATTAAAAAACACAGTGGACATTGGCACCTGGTTCATCTTCAATCATGTAATCACTTATTTTAGGGTCCCCCAATAGCTAATTTTGAATCATAGAAAACATTTATGGAATGAAGTGTTCCAAGAGTTGTCTTCCCTTCTTAGCTTCATGCATAAGTTTTATTCCCCATACCATCTGCAATTAATCAACCTAGTTGAGGTTGTCAAAAAATTCCTCAAAACCATGTTATAAAGGACAGTAAATAAGCACAAAACCAATTGACATCGCTTTTCTATCCACTTTGTGCCTACAAACCATAGTCAAAATTTCTATAGGATTTACCCCCTTCCACCTTATCATTGGCCTGGAAACCATTTTACCAATCAAGTGCAAGATACCAACCATATGGATAACATCCGAGATATTAATGGATACTACGCCATAAAACAATGTCTTTTCTCCTTAGAGATCATATATGATGATCAACTCTTTTCATTAGAAAGTAATGAAGCAACGAAGAATTTATCTAAGGCCACATTCAATCGCCAAGTATGCCCTTGTTCATTTAGTGAGGGTGACCTTATTATAGACTATGATTTCTCCCATGATGATCTAGGACTAGGGATGTTAGAAACACTTTAGTCAGGCCTCTTCATTTTTAAGCACTACCTCACTCGAGGAAAATACATCCTAGCTTACCCTAAGGGTGGCCTCTTTAAGGACCCCATAAAATGGTTGTACTTCAATAAATTTAATGTAATTCCCCCAACCACCAATAGGCTAAGAAATTTCATGGAGTAAAAATATGTCTACTATGATACCAATTTGTAACATTCCAGGCCACCCAGGTCTGGCCATGTTACTCCAGATAACGCTCATGCTCAAATACACACACACACATATTTAGTGTAATTTTTAACCAGACATAAACATTTTGTTCATACATCTATTAATATGGAAGTGAAAATCACACATAAAAATTTACATATGATTTACATTTTTCTATCACACAACATAATGCAGAAATAACAGTAAAACCATGCATACAATATTCACAGGAAAAACCCATAAATATAACAATATATACAAGCAATACTCCTCATTATAGCATGTACAAATACACAGTATGTAAATGAATGAAGGATTGGTACTTATATTTTAATTAAATTACACCAACTACATGCATACCTTCCATGAACCTCTTAGCTTTAGACCACACTTCTCCCCTGATGTTCCGTAAAGATCTTTTAATGACTGTGGTTGAGTTTTAAATTGCATGTGTTAATTAACCATTTGAGAAGCTTAATGAAAGAATGAGGAAATAAGAGGAGTTATGACAGCCATATACATATATGCAAATCTGAAATGAAGTAATAAATAGTAAACCATAACAAGAGAATTGATAACGGAGTTCGGCACAACGTTGCCTACGTCTCCGGGCCTTTGTCTCTGTGGGGGAGGCTTCTTTGTTTCTGTCCAAAAGCTCAAAAGTACATCACAGTAGTGCCAATTGGATACAAGACTGATCTGGTCATGTTCTTCCAGATCTCTAGAACCAAGAAAAATAAACGGCACGCAAAATGAATGACCGGAGCTCCCAGAAATGGCCCGCAAGCATCTGCTTCTCAATAGCTTCCCTGCATAAAAATGGCTTTGTCTTGGCTTCCCTTCAGCATAAATATTCTCTGACTTCCCTACATGGCCTCAAATAGGCCTGGTTTATATATATCTAAAGTTGGTTATCCATCCCCAACTTCCTCCCAAAATTTGGCCTCCAAAATGGCCCAATATCTCGCAAAAATGGGCCAAATCCTCCATTAATAGGCATGGAAATCAATAAAATCCAAAACATTATAAAAGAAAAGAAACTTTACATAAAAATATGGGTGCATCCCCCAAGCTTTCTGTTCCCTTGGTCATATGGTGGACGACCATGTGGCCAGGCGCTCCATCCGTTATGTGCTAGCCCCCCGGTCTGGGCTAGCTCCTGGTTCTGTGGCGCGTGGATAAGGCCACGGGCTAACAACTTAACTCCCTTTTGGTGGATGCGCTCCTAGTCCTGTGGAATCCGCCCAAGATCCAAGGGCTGACCTCTATCGTGACCCCCACCCCGCGCTCTGTCGTTTGGTTCTATGGTGTGTGAATAGACCATGGGTTGGGGCTAAGCCCCAACCCTTTCCGCCCCCAAATAAACATTTAACAAAACTTAAATACAATTTTTGTCATATACATATTAAGTACCACTAGTGGAACTGGTGGTTATCCTGGTCCTTCCAGTCCATAGCGCGGAAGAGATTTGGGGTTCGACTCCTGTGGAGTCCATAAAATTTTACACAACCCGAAAGCCAACCATAGGGTGCCACATGGCAGCCCATGAATGGGCCACGTGACACCTCTCCAACCAATCAAACACTACCACTTGTCGAGTGCTGGATGGTCCATGTATCTTCCACATACCCTGCCACCTATCACCATACTTGTCCAGTCAGCCTGCTGACATCATCCATGCCACGTCAGCCTGTGCCACATGTCACCCTTATAGTGGTGACATGTGTCACCCTCTGACTGGTCCAAATGTACCTATCGTATGCTCCATCACCTACCACGTGTCCTCTCCAGGAGCTACCACATCAACTGTA
This sequence comes from Picea engelmannii, assembly GCA_009831015.1. Lineage (NCBI taxonomy): Eukaryota > Viridiplantae > Streptophyta > Pinopsida > Pinales > Pinaceae > Picea > Picea engelmannii. The sequence continues at coordinate 315,483 of ML789421.1, forward strand.
CAGCTCTACAGCCTATATAGTCAACCTGCCACGTGGACTGTACGGACTGTACAATCACCCCCTTTTTTTACATGTTTGGGTTTTCAAACAGAATGAGATATCTTTCACATACAAAGCCCGTTTGATGAAGTAAATATATGGCTGGAATCAAGAAGATGAGATGGATGCAATGGCGTTGGTTTCGTCGGATTCCGAGCACTTTCATTTTTGATCCTTTTTTAGTCCTGTCAAGCTCCTGGATTCAATTCTGGATCACACCTCCCCACTAAAAGACCTTTTGGTCCCTAAAAGGTTACTGACTAGTCAACAAGCTCAGGATAGGTCACCCAGCTTGTCCTTTGTCTCTGAACTCTGTCCTATGCACCTGTCTCATCAAGATCAACTGTAACACATTCATGACAACTGACAGTATATTGTTAGCCATTTGAACCCTATTACATCTTACTGAAGCCACTATCATCTATGTAGACAACATTACTAATGATAGCATCAAAAAGATGACTGCAAATGAGCTGATATACTTGAAATATTTGCACGACATGAGCTTATCTTGAAGCAACTTATGATTGATTTTCCATTGAACAATCATTTCTTATTCTTGCTTAAGATCAATTACTTCATTTGAAACAATTAGTGGTTTGTTGCTTGCTTGCATTGCCTTCTTTAATTGTTCCATTGTTTGAAGTGTTTTATTTGCTTTAACATGATGAGCATGAACCACATAATCTTGACATGCTTTGGTGAATTGATATTGATTCTTTGTTCTGTAGAAGATTGCCTTACAATCATATAAATATGGACTACCTAATACCATTCCACATTCTCTTAACGACACTACATCACACGTTACTTCATCCACATACTTAGATGAAATTGAAAATTTGATTGTGCACTACTTTGTTATGTGCATTTGATGATGATTTCTTATCCATTTAAGTGTGTAAGGCTTATGATGAGTTTGTGTTTTTAACCCCAATTGCTTAACCAATTCTTCTGAGATTAGATTAGATTGAGATCCACTGTCGATTAATGTGTCTATCTTAGTGTGTCACATGATTACCCTTATATGAAACAAGTTGCTTCTATAATCAATTCCTTCCCCAATTTTACCTGTCATACCAACCAATGAGATCTTTGATTCATCACCTAAATCCGATCCCAAGTCTGTGGGTTTTGTTGTCATTGCCACTGTTTGCATTCCCTTCTTTTCCTTGAACCACTTTGGCCTCTTCTTAGGATGCAAATGCCAACATCTGTCCTCATCATGTCCCTCTTTCTTGCAATGCTTGCAAGAGGGCTTTTGTAACACCCCTCCTAGCTAAGGACATCTACTCAGTCAACCGGTGATTTTTTTTTTTGTTAAAGTGTGTGCGCGTGTGCAGAAGAAAAAAACCCCCTCGACTCTACGTCAACATTCAACCAACAGGACGCAAGTAAGATGAACACAATCGAGACGACCCGACATATCAAAGCGACGACAAGAAGCAAACGCTCTCGAATAGGAGGCGGCAACCAAAGGCTATAGGAAGAGACAAACACCAAGGGTTAGGCACAGTACTGTCCCAGAAGAAAGGATCCGTCAGTAGATTCGCAGTAGTGGAACTGTGCCTTTAAACAGCCCGGGACTATTGATATGGCTCAGATGTGTCGCAAGAGTGGAACTGTGCCTTTAAACAGTCCGAGACTCTTGATACGGCACTAGATTCCTTCCACTGGATTACACACAGACACACATACTAAGCTGCAAGAGGAGGCTATATCCCGCCCGACTCGGACCGACTACGCAATACAGACCACCAAGGACTACCAGATCAGGGACAACAATAAGCGCAACACCTGGCGTTTTTCTAAGAATTTCCATAATGAACGACGACATCCATACCCTAATGGTAAACCCCGACTTTACATTCTCCTCATTAACTTGCCCTGCCACCAGACATTCTAAAAACCTATCAACAAAAGCATCGCCAAAAGACATTGTCATCAACACTTCAAAATAAACGAAGATCATCCTTGCAATTTAACCAAGTGCCAACGCTGCACATTAACCCCATATTCATTTTGCGAATCAACCCCATCATTGCACTGGCAGATTAACAACCTTGTTATTTCCAAATAACTAATAGTACCGAGGCTATAAACAATTAATTATTCTGCGAAACAACGCATTATTGCCCCGACAATTAGCATTTCTACTATTGCAATTTAAACGAGTATACCTAGGTAATAAGACCATTTCTAATTTTGCGAATTAAACCATTACTACTATGCTATTTGAACAAAAATTACCAAGCAAATAAGCTATCATTAAAAAGGTGGTTCAA
>ML789421.1:332377-345291 GCA_009831015.1 Picea engelmannii
TAATTGGGCGCGCATCTCTCGAGCGGTCAGGATTAAAGTGCCCAGATCAACGGTGCTCAAATGATTACGGACTCCCCTTTCCTTTCTGCCTTTAATACCGGGGGGGGGTCCGAAATGGTGGGGTATTGACGAAGGGCCCCACTCCTGTCGTGTCACCTTTTATATCATTCTCCACCTGATCGTGCGACAAGGCTCATTCTGTTTAGCCCCTCCTCGTCCTCCGACATCTGTCCATCTCCCGAGTGGTGTAAATCTGCTGACATCACACGTGGATTGACACGTGTTGAATGCTGCCATGTGTCACTTTGATTCGTGACTTACATGTGCCTGAAATGTTGAATCAGTCTGACACTTGTCATTACCTGGTTGTGCCACATGTTCCTAGATGACATGGTATGCTGACGTGAGTTGGGTCGACGGTCCAGATTGCATCTTGATCTGATGGTTCAGATTCAGTTAGGATTTCACACATCACGATTTCGGGATTCTTGATGTTAATATTCTTTGACATCTCCAACACTCGATCCTCAAAACCCCAAAATGGTCTTGGATCAATGGTCCAGATCTGATCTTGATTCAACGACTGTGATTAAGTCGCAATTTTGCATATCGCGAAATCGGGATTTCTGTGGATGATATTACTTGACATCTCCAACTCTCGATCCCCGAAATCCCTACATGGACTGGAATCAACGATCCAGATTCAACCTTAATCTGATAGCTTAGATTACATTGCAATTTCGCATATCACGATATCGGGATTCCTGATGTCAATAATCTTTGACATGTCTAACTCTCGATCCTCGAAACTCCGACATGGAGTTATATCAACGATCCAGATATGAGCTTGATTCAACAGCAGTGATTGAATCGCAATTTCGCATATCGTGAAATCGACATTCTTGTTGCATTGTTTCTTTTACATCTCCAACACGCGATCCTCAAAACCCCGACATGGACTGGAATCAATGGTCCAGATTCAACCTTAATCTGACGGCTCAGATTTCATCGCGATTTCGCATATCGCGATTATGCCCGCTTCTCCTTGTACCTTAAAGGACGTGCAGGTTCTTCTTGATCCAACGATGGTCGGATCCTGTGCTTGGATCTAACGCCGGAGATCTGTCCTCCTCTTCAGCGCACTCTTCTTGTCTATATTCATATCTGACGGCCCTCATTCTGTCAGGAATTTTGGATGGGATCCAATGATCAAAAATGTTGCACAAGCTTTACGGGCCTTCGATCATTCGATCAACCTGAACTTATTTTATGTTTGTCGGCCTTCGATCATTTGATCAACCTGAACTTATCTTCTGTTTCCTTGGTTTCATTTCCTTTGATCATTCGATCTTCCTGAATATCACTACGCTGCTTATCATAGTTGCTGTACTCAAGCCATCATCATTGTTGTACTTGCCATCAATGACAAGCATACGCTGCTTGTAAAACATACCAAACATCCTCTGCACTATCTCTTATGATCTTATCGAGGTTGCTCTGCAGCTTCTTCCCAAAATACTTATGGTGCCCGTCTATTACATTCTTCCTGTACTCATTCCATCTTCATTGTTGTAATTTCCATCAATGACAAGCATATGCCATTTCCAACAATCTCCCCCTTTGGCATTGATGGCAACAAAGGCACCTAGATTCTTTTCTCCCCCTTTGACATCAATGTCAAAGAGAACATCCTCCCCCTGAGTTGTTGCAGTATTTTAGGAGGTATCAGATATTAAATCAATGCAAACTCCCCCTGACTGGATGGACTCTTTCATTTGAGGCCTGTAGAATACTTGTATCTAAACCAGAGTCTTCTCTTTCTGATTCTTGGACCTGTTCATCTTCAGCTTCCGCTGTATCCTCTGTGGAAAATTCAAAATTGCTCACCTCTCTTACTCAGACTCCTTTATCAATCTTCTCATGAGTGGATGACTCCCCCTGTCACTATTGTCTCTCTGCTTCTGACTATTTTCCCTCTTTGTTCCTAAAAGGTTAACTTTCCTTGACAAAGTCTTTCCTCTTGTTGTCTCTACAGGATGTCATGTGTATCATATTGTACATCAGAATGTTTTTTTCCTACTTGAACACTGTGCAATTGTAACTTGTACCTTTTAAATAGCCCTTGGATCTCCCCATTGAATCTCATCGATCTCTATTACCGCAATTTTCATTTTTCTTCCATGATGCATTCAATCCAGGGCTTTTATGTCCATATTCAATCACAAGAGAAAACTACTACACCTAGTCTCACGCCTGCTTTTCTTTCTCACAAATGAAGGACCTATATCAGGTTTCTTAGGAGCACTGATTTCTACCTTATTGAGTCCAATACCAGATTTGTCATTTGGTGATCTCTGCCTATCCAAGACCTTGTCTAGAGTCATGGATCTGCTCAAGAACTTGATTTGGGTGTCTTCCTTCTCAACCTTCAAGACTTCTGCTTCCTGTTTATGACATGGTTCTTCTCCTACTTCTTTTGTGGGATAAATGTTGTCTGGACATTCTTTTATTGTATCTATATCTTCTTCTTTACTTGCAGGCAAGGATTCAACATCAACATTATTGTTTGCCCTTATACTTTTATTCACCATTTGTCCTGAGTTTACATTTACCTTACATTCTTTGGATGTGAGCACCTCTTCACTGCCTCTGTCACACTTTTGACTTGAACTGAGCGAATTATGTTTCAGACCATCTACAAGAAAAATGTACTGGGCATCTCCTTTGTCATTACTCAGACTCACCATCCCTCTATCCTTGATTTTACCTGGTTCATCATTTTCAAGGATCACTTTTTCTGTTTTTCTTTTACTTATGCACAGAATCTTATCCATGTCTCCAGTCACATGCTTGGAACATCCACTGTCTATATTCCCAGAGGCCTTTTGTTTTTGAGTTGAAAGTGCTTGACCACATTTTTCAGTATCTTTCCTTTTCCATGTGCTGGCCTTTTTATCTAAGAACTTTATCCTTGGGTCTACTTTGTAATTATTCAGATGGCAGTTTTCCGCTTTGTGGCCAAAGTTGTGACAGTTATAGAATTCAATCTCGTTGTTCAATAGGTCAAAGTTGTAGTTGCAACGTTGTCTACTCATTGATTTTTTATTAATCCTTGACCTCGTCAGATGCATGTCTCTAGACTTAATTTGGAAATTTACAATATGTGATGGTTTGTTACTTTGTTGTATCATTCTTTGTTGTGGCATATATTTATTCCTTGGAAATCTTAATTACTTATGTCTAATTCTTAGGGAACAATTTACATCTTTGTGACCAAAGTTAGAACAGTAGAAACAATATCCATAGAAAAATTCTTTGTACCTGGAAAATGGTTGTCTTCTTTGAGAAAATCGATTTCTTTCATGTTGATGATGTCTTTGAGAAGGTAGTGTATTATTTCTTTGTTCTACAGATTCAGTCCTGGCACCTTTTTCTTTACTTGTCCTGGGCGACTGATTGTCTTCCTTTCTTTCTGCAGGTTTGTTGTTGTCATTGGTTGTCGATTTGACATGGACACTAGCTTTGACAAACTTGATGGGTTCTTTGTTTCTTGTCTGACCACTACTTGATCCTTCTTCATAACCCAAACCAGTTTTAAGCTTTGGATTCCTTTGCTGATTCAGAATGGTGCCTAATCCTTCTGAGGCTTTGATACTTGACAGATTCTGATGATACAAGGCTTGAAACTTCTCCATCTCTTTCCTAGTTTTCACTACCTCTTCTTCTAGGGCTTCAGATCTTGCCTTCTTTTCTGATAGCTGACATTTTAGAATTTCCTTGATTTTCTTTGCCTCTTCTAATTTCACTTTTAGCAGGGAAAGGTCTTCATCAGGCTGTTTACTATCTTTCTCGAACTGTATCAACAATTGTTTTTGCTTTTGGTTCTTAATTCTGAGTCTGTCGATCTCTTCCAGTGCACTGATCAATTCTCCTTCCATATCAACCACAGCTTCTTCATCATTCTCATCACTGACTATGATTTCATTATCATAATCCTCTTTGTCCATAAGCATGAAGTCATTTACCTTATCTTCACAGGAAGAGTCAGTATCGATTTCTTCTGAGGAGTCATCATTGTTTACACATAAACTTTTTTTTTTATCAAATCTCCTGGATTTGTGCTTCTCTTCACCTTCATAGTCTGATCGTGTTTCTTGTGTGGACATTTATTTTCAAAATGACCTATCTTACCACAGTTGAAACATTTGAAGGGCATCTTACCTTGGTACTTTCCTGATCCTTTCTTTAGTCTTATCACGAATTTTGCTTCAATTTCATCACGCTTAGAATCTTCATTCTTATCTGCTTTAAATGGTGCTTCTCTAGAGGTGTGTTTATCTTTAACTATCCTCATCTCATATGCAGTCAATGTTCCTAGAAGTTGATCAAAGGATAAAGTATTTATATCATTATGTTCTTCTATAGATGAGACTTTTGGGTTGAACCTATCTGGCAGAGATCTCAAAATTTTCTGAGCTAAAGAGGGTTCCTCAATTTCTTCACCAACTTCTTTCATTGCATTTACTAGTTCTTCAACTCTCAGAAAATACTTCCCAATGGTTTCATCTTCTTTCATATGTAGCTTTTCAAAGTGTACTCTGTAGGTTTGAAGCTTGGCATCTTTCACCTTCTCATTACCTTCATAGTTGTTAATGAGTTTGTCCCACATTTCTTTAGCAATTTGAAGATGCATCACCTTCACAAACTCAACTTATGCAAGTCCATTCAACATAGAATTCATTCCCTTAGAATTAAAGCTAAATTCTAACTTATCACCCTTGGAAGCTAGCACAACAGGCTTTATGTATCCAATCTCTACTACATCCCATACATCAGCTCCTAAGGCCATTAGGTATGTTCTCATTCTAACCTTCCAGAAGGAAAAATTCTTTCCATCAAATAGAGGAGGCCTAGTGAATGAAGTCCCTTCATGGCTTGTCATGTTTAAGCTCTAGGATCTACCCTTAGATAAAAGGGGCCAGGTCTGATACCAATTGTTGGACAACTGAGAGGGGGGGTGAATAAGTTGTCACCGTGCTTAAACAATTATACTTCTTTTAAAACTCTTTGCAGAAACACTGAATGATGATCACAATAATGTAGGGAAATAAACAATGGTACATTCAACATCAGTCACATATATGAGAAACACAGAGACAGATATTTCCTGAAGAAACCCATACAGGGTAAAAACCTCTTTTTCTTTATATGATAAGTATTAATTACATTATTTACATTATCATACATATGAGCACCAACTCATAATGAGGCTACAACCTCTGTTTTGCAAGATGCAACTTGTTGAGAGCACCAACTCTATGTTTTCTCTAGCACCCACTAGAAGGAAGCACCAACTCCCTGGTTTCTCTAGCACCAACTAGAAGGAAGCACCAACTCCCTGGTTTCTCTTGCACCAACTAGAAGGAAGCACCAACTCACTGAGTGTTTCCAGCACCAACTGGATGGAAGCACCAACTTCCAATCATATAGGCACCAACTTGTATAACAGAGAACAAGAGTTCTCCCTTGCACCACCCTACCATCCTGGTTTCTCTGGCTGCAACCAGATGGAAGCTACAAATCCCTGTGTTCAAGCACCCACTCGAACCTATGAGGACAACAGTCCTCCCTAGCACCTCCCAACCACCCTGAAATATAAATCTTTGCTACTGAAACTTATTACAGTGATATAATGTTCAACAATGGCTTACTAGACTCATCACTGTTCTGTTGCATTTTGTTGCTCTGTCTGCCTCACTGCCTTCCTGCACACATCACTTGCACTGTCTGTTCTTCTACCATTTATACTCTCTACGCCATGTCCCTTTGATGAAACCTTCCTCTACCATGCATATCTACTCCTGCGCTTTGCCTCCTTGCTCACACTTGAATCCTTCTACACAACGACCACAACAACTCCAACAACATCATCACCCTTCTCTTCTCTGTACCGTGTATATATGGCTTTTGTGCATCTTGTGCATGCAATATTCACAATGCCTCTGCATGCACACTCTGCGCCAAATTCCTCCGCAAATTGAGTGCTCTGTCTGATCATCATCATGACTCTTCAACTTCTCTGGTCGTTTTCCACCATGCGTCCAGCATCATTGAGTGTTCTGTTGAGATTTCTCAACCTCTATGGCAGTTGAGACTCTTCGTCTTCTCTGTGAAAGTCGAGCTCACCTTCTCTATTTCAGTTACAGGCCTCAATGCCCATCCAGCTGTCAATCGCCTCCACAAACATCTTCATCCCTCTTGAAGATTCTCAGAGGCTCTTCACCTTCTTTGTCAATCATCCCCAAGTGTCTTCGAGTCCTCTGGCTGAAACCATCAGTGGTTTCTAGAAGTTATACTATGTTGTGCTACAGTTTCCCTCTGATCTTGTTCAAATTCATCTGCATCATCAGATATCCAGTGAGAAAATCTGGACGACCAGAATCTGTGCTCCCAGAACTATGGTCGGGATTGGATTTCGGATCCCCCTTGCCATTCTACCTTTAAGCGAAGGGGCGGGGGGGGGTACAGAATTGGGCGCGCATCTCTCGAGCAGTCAGTATTAAAGTGCCCATATCAATGGTGCTCAAACGATTCTGGACCCCCCTTGCTTTTCTGCCTTTAATACGGGGGGGGGTTCAGAATGGTGGGGTATTGAAAAAGGGCCCCACTCTTGTCGTGACACCTTTGTTATCGTTCTCCACCTAACCGTGTGACAAGGCTCGTTCACTTTAGCCCCTCCTCATCCTTCGACATACATCCATACCGCGAGTGGTGTAAATCTGCTGACATCACACGTGGATTGAAACGTGTTGAATGTTGCCACATGTCACTCTGATTCGTGACTTACATGTTCCTGAAATGTTGAATCAGTCTGACACTTGTCATTACCTGGTTGTACCATGTGTTCCTAGATGATGTGGTATGCTGACGTGAGTCGAGTCGATGGTCCAGATCACATCTTGATCTGACAGTTCAGATTCAGTCGAGATTTCACACATCGCGATTTCGGGATTCTTGATGTTAATATTCTTTGACATCTCCAACACTCGATCCTCGAAACCCCAAAATGGTCTTGGATCAACGGTCCAAATATGATCTTGATTCAATGGCTGCGATTAAGTCGCAATTTTGCATATCGCGAAATCGGGATTTCTGTGGATGATATTGCTTGACATCTCCAACTCTCGATCCCCGAAAGTCCTACATGGACTGGAATCAACGGTCCAGATTCAACCTTAATCTGACAGCTCAGATTGCATCGCGATTTCGCATATTGCAATATCGGGATTCCTGATGTCAATAATCTTTGACATGTCCAACTCTCGATCCTCGAAACTCTGACATGGAGTTAGACCAATGGTCCAGATCTGAGCTTGATTCAATAGCTGCTATTGAATCACAATTTCTCATATCGTGAAATCGAAATTCTTGTTGCATTGTTTCTTTGACATCTCCAACACGTGATCCTCGAAACCTCAACATGGACTGGAATCAATGGTCCAGATTCAACCTTAATCTGACGGCTTAGATTTCATCACGATTTCGCTTATCGCGATTACACCTGCTTCTCCTTGTACCTTAAAGGACGTGCGGGTTCTTCTTGATCCAACGATGGTCGGATCCTGTGCTTGGATCTAACGCCTGAGATCTGTCCTCCTCTTCAGCACACTCTTCTTGTCTATAATCAGATCTGACGACCCTCATTATGTTGGGAATTTTGGATGGGATCCAACGATTAGAAATGTTGCACAATCTTTACGGGCCTTCGATCATTCGATCAACCTAAACTTATCTTCTGTTTGTCGTCCTTCGATCATTCAATCAACCTAAAATTATCTTCTATTTTCCTAGTTTCGTTGCCTTTGATCATTAGATCTTCCTAAATATCACTGTGTTGTTGATCATCGCTGTTGTACTCAAGCCATCATGACTGTTGTACTTTCCATCAATGACAAGCATACACTGCCTGTAAAACATACCAAACATCCTCTGCACTATCTCTTCTGATCTTATCGAGGTTTCTCTGTAGCTTCTTCCCAAAATACTTATGGTGCCCGTCTATTACATTCTTCCTATACTCATGCCATCTTCATTGTTGTACTTGCCATCAATGACAAGCATATGCCATTTCCAGCAACTTGTTTGATCTGGTTAATCCTAGTGATGAAATCCATTGTCACCACTTCTCACTTCCACTCAAGAATGGGTAATGGTTGTAGCAACCCAGTTGGGTGTCTATGCTCAACTTTGACCCTTTGACACTCCATACAATTGGCAATGTATTCTGCAATTTATTTCTTCATGCCCGGCCAATACTAATGGCTCTTGATTGTTGAAACTGTTTGCTTATATTTTGGGTGTCCCACATAAGGTACACTATGCATCTATTTTAAAATCACACTCCTATATTATGGATAATTGGGTACATAAACTTTGTTTTTTCACAAGAGAATTCCATCAATTCCCAATTCACAATCTTCATCTTTTTGTTGCATTTTACCTTGTTGCAATTTAGTTACCAATTCCATGTACTGCAAATCAACTTTTTTAGAGTTAGAAATTATTCCTTTAAGATCTGTCTGATGCACGCTAATGGTTGTAGCATGCAGTTCATGCATGATCATCTTGAGTGCATCAACCACTTTGTTTTCCTTTCCTTTGATGTTCTTGATATCAAATTCATATTCACAAAGGTATTCCAACCATCTACTCTACCTAGAATTCAAGGTAGACTGGTCAAAAAATTATTTCAAATCATTGTAGTCTATTCTCAACTCAAAAATTCTTCCCATGAGGTAATATTTCCATTTATTTAAAGCGTTCACTATGGATGCAACTCCAGATCATGAGTGGCATAGATCCTTTCAAAACTTCTTTGCATTCATCCATGCAAACCACAAATTCTTCATTCGGATCTTCAATCTTCAAAATTGGAGCACTGGTTAATAGTTGTTTCAATTGTTGGAAGCTCATTTCACATTCTGTTTTCCATTGACACTTCTTCCCATTACTTTGCAAGGAAGTGATGGGATGAGCTATTCTCGAAAACCCTGCAATGAACCTTTTGTAGTAGCCAGCTAGACCCATGAAGGATCTGACTTCTTTCACACTCTTAGTTGTTTTATACCCTTTAATGGCCTCAATATTTTCAAGGTCCACTGCCATCTCTTCTTCAAATATGATATTCCCCAAATAGTGTTTTTTTTATTTTATAAAATTAGCACTTGCTCAATTTGGCATAAAATTGGTGCTCTCTTAGAAATTGCAACACCAACCTCTAATGATCCTCATGTTCTTCTTAGGACTTGGAATATACAAGGATTTCATCCAAAAAGACAATGACAAACCCATCTAAATATTCTCGGAAAACACCATTCATTAAGCACATGAAAACAACTGGTGCATTTGATAACCCAATTGGCACCACTATAAACTCATAATGACCATGCCTTGTTCTGAAAGTGGTCTTGTTGATGTGTTCCTATTTACTCCTTACCTAGTGGTATCCCGACCTGATATCTATCTTTAAAAATACCATTTCATTCTTCAACTGATCAAAGAGATCATCAATCCTTGGTAGAGGATACTTGTTCTTTATAGTTACTTTATTTAACTGCCTGAAGTCAACGAAAAATCTCAGGGTCCCATATTTCTTCTTCGCAAATAACATTGGGGCACCCCAAGTTGAAACACTTGGGCATATGTATCCCTTATTTAAAACATATTCAAGCTACATCTTCAATTCTTTTAGTTTTGGTGTACTCATTCTGTAAGGAGTCTTTGATACTAGAGCTTCCCCATGCATTAAATATATAGAGAGATCAATATCTCTCTTTAGGGGTTGTCCTGGTATCTCCTTGAACACATCTTCAAAATATTATAGGACTGCATGATCCTCTATATTTGGCACCTTATCCTTAGATGCTTCCCCCATATGCACTTGAAATATTTGGCAACCCTTCATGTAACACTTCTTTAGCTGCAGTGCTGGGATTTTTTAGATAGTAACTTCCCTGGGAATTCCTTGGACTGGTCTCTGATTTCCTTCCTCATCCAATCAAGTGAATGCATTTTTATGACAATCTAATATGGCATGGTGTTGGTCCAACCAATCCATACCAATTAGGAAATCATATTATCCCAAAGGAAAAATGTTTGAATATTCCTTTGTACTCAGTCAATTCATGCCCACTGGACATGATTTAACCAACTCAACAACCTTTCTCATGGCTCCTATAGAGAGCTACACCAACCAATATTTCCCATGATTGCTTCTTGGTAATTGAAATATTTACACTAGCTTAGGATCTATATAGCTATGACTAGCCCTCGAATCAATTAAAATAGTAAGGGCATGGTTATTGATCATACCTTCAACTTCAATCATGTGTGATTGAAACTCAACTTGCTTTTTGTCCAGGGATGCATATATCCTAGGTACTCTTCTGCGCATGTCCTCCATTTTTCCTTCTTATTAAACATGGTGAACAACTCTCACCCTATCCTTTCTATGAGAGAAATATCTATACATATGATCTCCATTACAGCCCCAACATTGCATAGGTATCTTCCTTGGCATTTTCCCACCTACTTCATCCATCCTGGGTTCCCTCAAAATTGGTTGTCCTTGAAGAATATTTCTTAAAAATGGTGGCTTTTTTCCCTTCTGCCTCTACTCCTTCTTAAAATTCCTCTTTTCTTCCCAAGCTCTTTGGAAAGTAGGCTTTCCTTTATGCTGATCATATAATCATTTTTGTCTCCTTATATTTTCTTCCAGAGTTTTAGGATCATCATACTATATTTTTTCACTGATAAAAGGTGGCATCCCACTTAGATATCTATGGATATTGACTGTCTCATACTTAATGAAAGGGACATACTTCAATAGATCTAGAAATATCCTTTCATATTCATCTATAGTCATGTTGCCCAATTTAAGTTCAAATAAATCTTTCATCTTTTTGTCATAGTATCTCTTTGTTAAGTACTTATTTTCAAAATGTTTCTTGAATTCCTTCCATGTGACATCCTTCTCTTTGTTTTGTTGCACTTGCACAATTTTATCCCATTACAAGGATGCATTTCCTTTCATATGATAGACTGTGATTCTTGCTTCTGCATGAGAGGAATAATTATGTAATTGGAAATATTTCCTCATGCCAATTAGCCATGTCTCAGCCTCTTCATCCTTCTGGTGCTCTCCATCAAAAGTTGGAGGTTTGATATTATTCATTTCTCCTTTCAACTCATCCAACCCAGACCTCCTAGGTTTCCTAATAGGGGATGGACTTGAGCTACTATGTGCTCTCCTATGGGAATGTTTTTTGGAGTGTTGGTGATGAATTCTATCACTCCTTGATCTTGTTTCCTCATCAGGGAACCTGTGGCTCCCTAATTGGTAGGGTTCACCTTCCTTATCCAAATTATTTTAAATTCTTTCCAAGATATGAATTATCTTCATATTGAAGTCATATTATTTCTCCTTGGCTCTCTTAATCCTTTTTTTATCTGCCTGGTGAATTTCGACATCGTTTTGTAAATTTTTAATGATTTTCATCATGCTCATGTCTTTATCTATTTCTTCCCTATGCCCATTGGATTTTCTCCCTTCAAATTCCAAATGGACATCCATTTCTCTAACATCATCCTTCAGATTGTAAGTGTCTTGTGCCTCCTCCATTTCTTTGCACTATGTAACATTTTGACTTGGTTTTGACAATTGCTAACTCTGCAAAATGTGCAGTCAACTGAATTTTGTCAGGATATTAGACTTAATAATTCTCCAGAATAACTTAAACAATATGATTCAATTTATGCATGTTATTGTTTCCATCATAGCATATAAAACATGTAAAATACCTACAAAGCTCCGCTACTCTTCGAGGGGTAGAACCATGTTTGAATCACTGAATATTTACACTTGCACACACCAATTATTCTGAACGAAAAACTCCAATTATTTTGAACGATGAACTCCAATTATTCTGAATGACGAACTCCAATTATTCTAACACGGGTCCCTTTTGATGAGCGATCCATATTAACTCTGGAATTTAGGAGTTTTCACTCTAGTACACTCCAATTCTCCCAAAGTGTCGAACTTCTGAACTCCTGCGAGATCTACGACTCACAATCACTGGCATGAAGATCTGATGGTTGGGATCTGTTCCTCACCGCTCCACCTTAGTTCTTTCTCTTGAATCAATCTAACGACTTTGATTTGTCTTGAAAACACAATCCAAATATACCTCTTTTCAATGGTATCAAGGAGAAGTGGATAGTGGGACTATGAAGATAAAAAAGGGCCTTTATTCAAGAAAAACGATCATCAAAAGTGTTAAATGTATAGGTAAAAATGGTATCATTTCATGGTCCCATCACATACCTCCATGGAGACCCAACAAAGGGACCCCTTCCCCCAGTCACTGTGACTATTATTGCCTCTCAAGACCAATTTGTGTGATCATTTTACTGGGGAACATGTCTCCTTGCTTGTACATTCAACCCAATTGTTTTAACATTATTTCATTCATTGATATTTGTACAAAGCACATTTTTTTATGAAAATAAATTATACTCATCCCATCACACCTGATGGAATCATTTCACTCAATGAAAGTTCTAATCTCCCTTGGTCGAAGCATTCACACTAATTAATTGTACCTTTGTAATCCTAGTTGTTTGTAGCACCTCATGTATCTCAATACCCTTCATTGTGAACCCTAAAATTACAACCCTCAACTACCTATACATTTGAATTCACTAATATTGAATATCAATTTGAAAAATACTCACTATATTTGATCATTTCCATCACATCATATCATCTTATGTCAAATTGGTTTTGACTACTACCAATTTCCACCATCAATCATGCTCCACCCAAGAGAAGTCTTGGTCCTCATCCTCACTGA
>ML789421.1:345605-383649 GCA_009831015.1 Picea engelmannii
GTAAATACCTCCTCTATTTCTTAGAGTTGAAGTTGATGCTTGAATTGAAAAAAATGAAATCAAGCCATATCACATATCTTTTCTCAATAAATCCACATGCACTACATAATTAATGTATTGTTTAGAACTTCAAAGGCCATGCAAATCATCAAGATATAAAATGTGAATGGCAATGAGGGTGCCTTAACTTACCATGCAGTTGCAGTTGTATGATGAGACTTTTTAATAGTTTCATATACTCTTTCATGCACTTACACTTCATGATTTCATGGAGGGGGTAAGGAGATGATTTCCGTAGTCCCCTAAATTGACTTATATATCCCCTCTTGTAGATATTCTCATATGATAACCTATCTGTCTGCTTCCATAATTTTATTTTGTAAGACATGGAAAATTTCAATTTGTTTAAAATATTAGATGAACCTTACAAATTCATTGTATATGTCTAAAACGTTTGAATTTTTTAGAAGGATTTTGTGATATAAAAATAGTAGAATTATTGTTGTTCCCTAACCATTATATATTTTGGACCCCATTAGATTTTAGGACATCTAGGCCCTTGAAAAAAACTAGTGCATCCACCTCATTAATGTTTTGATTCTTATATGTTATGAAAACTCGATTTCTTTTTTCCTTTAAAGTTAAAAAAAAAAAAGTACACCCATCACCTCTTACTATAAATATGTTATTATAATAAGATGTTTATGTTAATATTTTTTTTATAAAAATATATTTGTTTTTTTCTAATCATAAATTGATTTCAAGTTCAATACCGTAAAAAAACTATTTTTATAATAACATGTTTTTTTTTAAAATAGTTATCATAGTTTCTCTTTCACATATGTCGAAAGAAGGCAACCATAAAATTAGAATATGATTATGTAAGGTAGCTCGTCTTCATATCTCTAGTTCAAAAATTAAAGAGAGCAAGCTAACCTTATATAGTTCAAAAAATAAATAAGGTAAGCTAACCTTATAAATTTGTGGGAATTATATTTAGAATTACATAAAAATGTAACTAGAATAATGGAAACAAACAAAAGGAAAGAAAATAAAATTTAGTAATAATGTTTTTTATATTATAAAAAATATATATATAAAAATATAAAATTGGAGAAATAAAACAATTTAATTAATAATTTAGAATGCCCTAAAATTGAATTTATGGAAGTAACCATGAAAAGGGAAGTAAAATGGAAAATATTTAAAGGAAGTGACTCAAAAGGAAAATAAAATGGAAAATATTTAAAATTCAACATGATAATGTCTCACCTTAGTTTAAATGAAAGAAAACTTTTCTTGTGACTATGCGTATTTGCAAAATGTAAGATTTATTAATGTAAAAATGAAAAGTAACTCTAATATGTCATGTATAAGAAACAAGTGTGAATTGAAATATAATTATAAAATGGATAATAATAATTATAGGAAAGAAGGATAATAAAACATTATATATAATTAATGATATTTGTAAATGGATAAAATAATAAATAAATAATATATAATAAATTTATATATAGTAATAATAATAAAATAATTTAGTAAATTTAGTAAAGAATGAAATGTGTAAAGAGTCATAGGTTTAGGGGATCATTTTTTATCTCAAAGGAAATCACCAAGTAAGTTATGAATGAGATTTGAGTAAAGCTACTAACAATTAGGTCAAGACACTTGCATTATACCAAGGGTTGAAACTTTTTTACCCAAGGTGAATTAGTGAACTAATTGTAATCAAGGATTTAGTAGTAATTATCAGATTCATACATTGCCCCACTTTACTTATGAATATTTATAAAGACTCATTTGGTGAGTACAACAAAAGTTCAATATCTTTTCATTAGAGTTTTTCCACGTACCAAGAGAAAGAGATCAAGAATATTATCACTTCACCAACAAAGATTTCCTCTTGGAACATGAAACATTGAGGACAAAAAGAGGGGTTTCCATCTCCCTAATCCATCAAAAATTATTTAATTATCCAAATGTTTGCATGCCACACAAGTGGAAATTCAAATTTAATGAGGGAGGATATAAGTCGAGGTTCACAATAATACTATGTATCATCATACATTTCAAGTGTAATGATTGATCAACTCTTTCAATTTGTCTTTAATTCAACCGTGGGCGAAGGTGGGATAATGAAGCTTGTTGGAATGTATGGTTTCCTTGTGTGCATTCCTTGAAGAATACTTTAAGGAGAATAATATAGAAAACATATGCCATGGCCTAGGTATTTTGACTTCTTAGAGGAAGATATGGTTCATTGTTGAGGTAAATTCGTGTTCCATAGCCTAGCTCTATTTCCAAAGTAGTTTATCTTGGGTATATCTCTTCAAGTTCCTTATTTCATTCTCGGTAAATTCATTGAGGTGTCATTTAGTTTTGATAGAAATTGAAAGGAATCATAGACATAATTAGTCTATTTATCTACTTCCTCAAGTGATAATTTCATGGTGCAAGTGTGGTTCTTAGTGTTGACAATGGAATTTAACAAAAGTATGGAATTGGAGGACTTTTTGAAATTTTCGTTGGACATTATACATTATGGTGAGCCACCATGATCCAATTTTATTCCCCCTTTATAAAATTGTTGATATTCATCATGTTGTTCGATTTCAAGAGGTTCTTATTCGGGATAATAGGACATCCATATTTACATCTATAGGGAAAATCCACACCCAAGAGGAAAATAATAATAATGGGATTGTAGTAATAGTGGGAACTCTACTTCAATATACAAAGCAAATAGAGGAAATAGAATCTTAATGTAGTTCTTTGCACCACAAGGTACCAAGTTTGGATAGGGACCCTTAATCAGCTACATCCAACTACATAATTTCCATTGGATCAGATGTGGAGGATAACGTGGAGGAGAATATCCCAGAGGGGTGGATATGGATGGCATGGACGAGGACCTTCAGTCTTCTCTAATGAAAGAGGATGGAATCTTCCATCAAGCATGTGTTTAAATTGTTTCAAGTTTTTTCATGTTTCCATAGTTGGTCATTTTTTAGATGTCCTTTTTAGACTTTATACTGGTAGAATATTTTGGACATCCTTTGCTAAGGAAAGTATTATCCTTATTGTAATTAGGTCACAAGTTCTTAAGATTTTTTTGAAACAATAAATTGTGGGACAATCCTCTTTTTTGTATTATTATGTTGTCTAACACTTTTCTAGAAAAAAATTAATTATTCCTATTAAAAAAATAATAATGAAATATGTTTATATTATAATTAGACCTTTTATATAACCTATAAATACAGAGACAATATGACATTGATAAAGATAATGTTTATGTTTGTGCACTTTTAAATCTTTTGGTATTTAGTCAAATATCACTATCACCATTCGATTTTGAGGGTTTCGTTCTGTAAGGTGGAAAAGGTTCGAAACTCATGGTAGTCAAGAGGAGACACCCAAGAAAATCTATCCATATTGAGCGTTGGTGTGGCTCAGTCCAGGTGAGATCCTCATGTGATTTTGATGAATTATATGCCCTTGATTTGACAACTTAGATTCCCCTTGGTCATCGTTTCTTAGACCATAGGTTGATGAGACCCGTTCTGCCCTACGATTTGACTGGTAAAGTCGACAGAGGTATACATAACCTACACCATTTGGATTTGAACTTGTGACCTTTTAGGAGGAAATACATGTTCTTAAGCATTAGGCCCACTCAAGATGTATATTTATAATCACAAATTAAAGAATATATTAATTCTATAATATATGTTACTATAATGTTGTAAGAAGCTAATTCTATATAATATATAATCACAATTTATATTAGTTCTATACAATATGTTACTAAAATGAGAACTTTTAAATTATACCATTAAAATATATTATATTATGGAATGGTATTGAAATTTAGAAATGGTTCATTTGAAAATTTATATTATAAATTACTAGTTTAAATTATTATTTTTATATTTAATATATATATATTATTTGTTATTTTATAACCAAAAATATTAATAACATGAAATAAATTATAAAAATTATAAAATAAAATATTATATTGACTCATTGTACTTAGAAAAACCAAGTATATTTTACAACCTAATATTGAAGAGAATGTAACTTAGCTTTCTTCCATTTGACATTAACATATGTCTAGAGCATATGAATACCTAATATGATATATGAGTTTTCAAAAATTTAGAGCAACAATTGTAATGATTAATCTCACCTAATTATTTCTGGTTTAACATGGATGTTTGATGCAGGAGCATCTCAAGTGAGCCAGCGCGGAGACAAAAAACAGTTGGGAAAGCACCCAACACAAATTTGAAAATGTCTTGAAACATTAATGAAGTCATCAAGTGGAGGTGCACTTGTAAAATGTAAACGAAATTTGAGCGATCCTCTCTTGTCCTTAGTAGGTAGAAGGCATTTATGATAGTTAATGCAAGTAGATAGAATTTAGTGCGTAGAATAGACAGTTTAGAATGAAAGAGGGAAACGAGATATATACACCCTCATTGTGTATTGTAACAGAGGGGAAGAAGAATGAGATTATGCCAATTGAGAGCATAGAGCATACAAGAGAAGAAACATAGAGTTGTGTAGAAGAATTCCATGTATAGAAGTTCTGGATTAATACAAGAAGGCTTTGATTTAGACCCATGGTGTTCAAATATTCTCTGTGTATGCATTTTTGAATGTTATGCTCATGAATACTTTACTCTTTCTATCATGCAATTTCTTTTATGCTATGTATGAATGATTTCTTGTTGAATGTTTGAAATACGAGGGGAAGAGTAAGGAATGAGTTTCAATTGTTTCTCTATCTGAGTGAGTAAAATTCCTGCAAGGAGTGCAGTGGATTTTGTCCACAAGGAGTGCGTCGATAGAAGTCAGAGTTCATCTCTGAAAGATCAGGAGAGATAAAAATTGTTCTCATTTTCACAGAAGTGCAGCTAGGCACAGGAGCTGTGCAAGGTGTGCGTAGGCTGAGTAGAGTTTCAGGTTTGGTAACCTGAATGAAGTATTGAGAGATTGTTGTTGCAGAGAGTGTGCAGAGTCGAAGGATTTCAATTCCTTGGAGTAATTAATAAATTTTCCGCAAGGAGTGCATGCAGGAGTCTTCTTCAAGACTCAGAGTTGGAGAAAGCCCAGAAGGGATAGAGTCTCTACAACCATCGAAGGAAGCACAGGAAGTTTGTGCATTGGAACAGTGAGAAGGCGTTGAAAGTTTCTGTCGCAGGCAGTTGAGTACCGTGGGAAAACCACTTGGTAAAAAGTTGTAGAAGTCCTTGTGAAGGAAAGAGATGGACGGTCGGAATTCTCTGTGGAGAATTTGCGAAGTCCCGTGAGACGTCAGATCTCATGGAGTAGCAGGGGAGTTATGGCGAGTGATTTTTGAGGGGTTCATGCTCAGGAGAGACAGAACTATAGATTCAAGCCTACCAGGTCCATTGGATTTACCCGTGGATTTCTACTTCGGATTTTTGTGAGTTGAAGTCCCAAAATCTTTGAATCAGAATTCGTGAAATCACGAAGCACAGAATCCCGAGGGCGAAAGGATTGTGTGGGCCACAAAATTAGTAGGGTGGACAGGTGGCACACTATCGACACGGAACTCAAATTCTGTTGACCATTTCAGGGTTTCGTGGGGTGAAGACCCAAAATCTTTGCATCAGGATTGACGAAATTGCGAAGTCCGAAATCCTAATGGAATGAAGGGTTGTTGAAAGGTCAACCTGAAGAGCGCATCGAAGTTTCAGTATATCGGGTTTCAAGAGTCAAAGGGACGAGTTGCTTGACATCGCAACCCCTGAAATCGTGATAGGGAGAAAGGCGAAATAAGAGAGAAAAGGTCAAGTGTTGACTATTTTCAGGTTTCAGAGATTGAGAGACAAGGTGCTTGACCACCGGATTTGCGACAGTGCGAAGTCTGATCTCCCAAAGTATAAGGGGGGGAATTTCTCGAAGTTATTTGTGGGTGCAGATTTTCCGAAAGGGAAATAGGAGAGCCATTTCTGGGAGCTCTTCGGGCTAGTGGAAGAGGAAAGATCCTGTGTACGTGGACCTTCTGAACTACGGGTTGAGGAGGGTTGCGTCAGGTTTGGTATCAGAGCACAGAAAGGATTCTTTGCTTTTTGTAGCAGGGAAAAGGAGAATTCACCATGCCATGAAGAAGAAGGGACAGGGAAATGCCCGATCCACTAGAGTATAGGGAAATGCCAAGGAGAAGGGGTAGGCAGATGCCTGATCCATCCATGGAGAGAGAGATGCGTGACTTATGTGCCAGACTTGAAGACATGGAGACAGCACAGAGGCACATTGTTGATGTTGGGGATCTTAGTGATTCGGAAAGTGAAATTGAAGCTGAACATGAAGGGGAAGAAGTTGTAGCCGAAGATGCAGCAAACAAACACTTGATTAGGGCTATTGCAAGAATGGGTGCCAGAGCTAAAATGGACATTCTAGTTTATGAGGGAAACTTGGATGCAGAGGAGCTTCTAGACTATATTAGAGCTCTGGACACATATTTTGACTATGAAGATGTTGAAGAGGACAAGAAGGTCAAACATGTTGTCACAAGATTGAAAGGACATGCAACATTGTGGTGGGATGAACTACAAGGTGACAGATGCTGCAAAGGCAAGAAAAAGATCAAGAGTTGGGATAAAATGATCGTGAAGATGAAGGCAAAATTCATCCCCAGGGATTATCAGATTACTCTGTTTCAAAGAATGAAAAACTTGAGACAGAAATTGATGACAGTGAAGGAATATACTGAAGAATTCTATAGATTGAACATCAGGGTAGGTCATCGGGAAAGCGATAATGAAAAGGTTGCTAGATACATGAATGTTCTGAGATACAACATTCAGGATGAGATGAGCATGATAACCATCTGAACGGTGGAAGATTCTTATCAAATGGCTCTAAAGGTGGAAGAGAAGATGAGCTGAAAGTAGGGTCAAAGAGGCCGAGGTAGAAGTCATCCCAAAGGTAAATCAGTTTCCCAGGATAAAAATCAGAAACCCAAGGAGGACTGGAAGAAACGTCAGACTCGAATTGAGAGAGGTGGAAGCTCACAGCGAGGGAAATATGTTGAACAACGAGGGAATCATACCGAACGGAGAGGAGATTATGCTGATACTAACATGTTTCCTCATACCAGAGGTAGAGGAAGAGGAAGAGGTGGAGTAATAACATGTTTCACGTGTGGAAAGACTGGACACAAGTCTTATGAGTGTCCAGAGAAAAAAAAATAAGGAGGTGAGACTCACATTGCCGAAGCGCAAAGGCAAAATGTTGAGGCAGAAGATTGTTCATGATGCGAAAAGCTCTTTTGACACTAGAGAAGGAGGTGGAGAGTTTAGTCCAAAGAAATAGACTTTTTCAGACTGCTTGCAAGACCAAGGACAGGGTATGCAAGGTCATCGTGGATGGTGGTAGCACAAATAATCTTGTTTCTACAGAGATGGTAGAAAAGTTGGAGCTGGAGACGATTGATCATCCAAGCCCATATAGAGTTTCGTGGCTACAAAAAGGACATCGGGTAACTGTCACTAAACAATGTTTAGTTGAATTTAAGATAGGAGGATATAATGATAAGATATTATGTGATGTTATTCCTATGGATGTTTGTCATCTATTGCTGGGTAGAGCGTGGCAATATGATAGGAATGTGATTCATGATGGGAGGATGAACACATACACCCTAGAGAAGAATGGGAGAACTCACATGTTGCTTCCAATCAAGGATAAGGAGGTGAAACCTGAAGTAAGCAACACTGTACTTCTCATGAGTGGGAAGGAACTTCTTACAGAGGTCAAGAAGAAGGAGGAACCGCAGTTCATTTTGGTAAGGAAACTGAAGATTGTTTTGACCAGCACAAGAGTAGATGATTTACCTTAAGAGGTTCAGGAACTGCTGGAAGAGTTCACTAACATAGTAGTGGATGAACTACTTCATTCGTTACTACCGATCAGAAGTGTGAGTCATCATATTGATCTCATACCAGTAGCTAGTTTACCAAACAAATTCCCATACATATTAATGCCGCAAGAGAATGAAGAGGTCAAAAGACAAGTCCAAGATCTGTTGGACAAAGGTTTGGTCAGAGAAAGCTTGAGTCCATGTGTTGTTCTGACAGTACTTAGTCCAAAGAAAGATAGAGGCTAGAGGATGTGTATTGACTCGAGGGTGATTAACAAAATAACCATTAGGTACAGATTTCCATTACCAAGGATGGATGATCTAATGGATTTCTTAAGTGGAGCAAAATATTTTGCGAAGATTGATTTGAAAAGCGGTTATCACCAGATCCACATGAGAGAAGGTGATGAATGGAAAACAACCTTCAAGACTAATGAAGGGTTGTATGAATGGCTTGTTATGTCGTTTGGCTTAAAAAATGTGCCAAGCACTTTCATGAGGTTGATGAACGAAGTCCTAAGGGAGTTCATCGGAAAATTTGTCATTGTATACCTAGATGACATACTGATTTTCAGTAAAACAGTGGCAGGGCATCTGAAACATATGCCTACAGTGATAAGGAAGTTACAGCAGGAGAAGTTGTTGATAAACATGAAGAAATCCTCATTCATGAAGGCAGAGCTCATTTATTTGGGTTTTGTTATTTCTGCAGATAAATTGAGTATGGATCCAGATAAGGTGGAGGTAATCAAGAATTGGCCATCACCGAAGAATATCTTTGAGGTGAGAAGCTTTCACGTATTGGCTAGTTTCTACTGAAAATTCATCAGGAATTTTCGTGGAATTAGTGCACCGATGATGGACATAGTGAAGAAGAGACACAAATCTTTTCACTGGAGAGAAGAAGCCGAGAAGAGTTTTAATCTATTGAAGAGGTAGATCATGGAACAACCCATTCTGGTGTTGCCGGATTTCTAGAAGACATTTCAAGTGAAATGCGATGCAAGTGGATTTGCAATAGGGGCAGTCTTGAGTCAAGATGACAGGCCAATAGCATACTTCAGCGAGAAGCTGAATGAAGCCAAGGTGAAATACTCCACGTATGACAAGGAGTTTTATGCTATCATTCAGGCATTGAAGAAATGGAGGCATTACTTGATCCCGAAGGAGTTTGTCTTATACAATGACAATCATGAACTGCAGTTTGTGACTCAACAAGAGAAGTTGAATCAAAGACATGTAAAATGGGTTGAATATATGCAAAATTTCACTTTTGTGATTAAACATATTTCTGGTACTGCTAACAAAGTTGTTGATGCTTTGAGCAGGAAGTGTTTGCTATTGCAGGAGTTCAAAGTCAAAATGTTGGGTTTTGATGATCTCAGGGACATGTACAGAGATGATCCAGATTTTAAAGAGGCATATGAGGCAGCCGAGAATCCAATTATCAATGATATAAGCCAATGGACAAAATACATGATCCAGGAAGGATTATTGTTTAAAGGTAATCATCTTTGTATTCCAAAATGCTCCATGAGGGAGAATTTGTTGAAGGAGAAACATAGTGGATGATTGGTCAGGCACTTTGGTCATGACAAGATGTTCGTGAAGTTGAATGAGTCATATTTTTGGCCAGGAATGCGAGCAGAGGTCAAACGATTCATGGACAGATGCAGAATTTGCTAGCATTCGAAGGGAAAGAGATAGAATGCAGGGTTTTATCAACCATTGCCCATACCTAAAAAACCGTGGGATGCAGTCAGCATGGATTTCATATTGGGGTTGCCAAGAACACAAAGAGGGTTTGACTCAATCTTTGTGCTGGTGGATAGATTTTCCAAGATGGAACACTTCATTCCATGTCAGAAAACCAGTGATGCAACTCACATTGCGAATCTGTTTTTCAAAGAAGTCATTCGACTTCAAGGCTTACCAAGGCGCATAGTTTCGGATCGAGACACTAAGTTCATACGAAACTTTTGGAGGACCTTATGGAAGAAGCTGGGAACTAACTTTTTGTTTAGTTTGGCTTATAATCCTCAAACAAATGGACAGACAGAAGTGGTAAACAAAAGTCTGGGAGACTTGCTGAGAAGCCTGGTGACAGAACACCACAGCCAGTGGGACAACATATTACCACAGGCGGAATTTGATTATAACGACTCAGTTAACATAAGCACAAGGCAGATTCCATTTCAGATTGTCTATGGCATGCAGCCGAGAGGAATTTCTGAGCTAAGAGATTCATAACGGATTGCGATTAGGAGCGCTAGTGTAGAAGATTTCACAAAGGCGATGAAGGAACTTCATAGCCATGTGAAGGAGCGATTACAAAGTTTGAACCAGGAATTTAAGTGGAGAGTAGATCAACACAGAAGACAGCTTCAATTTGAAGTTGGTGATTTGATTCTGACACATTTGAGAAAGAAAATGTTCCCGAGAGGAACATTTAAGGTCTTGAAGAAATTTGGGGCAAATGCTTATGAGATTGAATTACCCGATGGGATCAAAATTTCTCCGATATTCAATATCTCAGATTTGTACCCATATAAAGTTGAGGAAACAAGGATAGGAAATGAATAGTCGGAGGTCCAGTGGAGAAAACAGATGCCAATTTTAGAAAAGCCGTAGATGGAGCGCATATTGGACAGAAGAATCAACAAGAAGACTAGGCGAAAGCAATACTTTGAATATTTGGTCAAGTGGAAGGGCCATCCAATTGAAGATGCCAGCTGGGAGAACGAAAGAAGAGATCCAGAGGCATGGACACACCGTACACGAGTTCATGGACAAGAGCCCATGAAAATTTTCAAGAAAGGGAGTATGATGTAGGAGCATCTCAAGCAAGCCAGCGCGGAGACAAAAGACAGCTGGAAAAGTGCCCAACGCAAATTTGAAAATGTCTTGAAACATTAATGAAGTAATCAAGTGGAGGCACACTTGTAAAATGTAAACGGACCTTGAGCGATCCGCTCTCATCCTTAGTAGGTAGAAGGCATTTATGATAGTTAATGCAAGTAGATAGAATTTAATGCGTAGATTAGACAATTTAGAATGAAGGAGGGAAACAGGATATAGACACCCTCATTGTGTATTGTAACAGAGGGGAAGAAGAATGATATTAGGCCAATTGAGAGCATAGAGCATAGAAGAGAAGAAGAAGAGAGTTGTGTAGAAGAATTCCATGTATAGAGGTTCTGGATTAATAAAAGAAGGCTTTGATTCAGACCCATGGTGTTCAAATATTCTCCGTGTATGCATTTTTGAATGTTATGCTTATGAATACTTTACTCTTTCTGTCATGCAATTGCTTTTATGCTATGTATGAATGATTTCTTTTTGAATGTTTGAAATTCGAGAGGAAGAGTAAGGAATGAGTTTCAATTGTTTCTCTGTCTGAGCGAGTAAAATTCCTGCAAGGAGTGCAGTGGAGTTTGTCCGCAAGGAGTGCGTCGACAAAAGTCATAGTTCATCTCTGAAAGCTCAGGAGAGATAAAATTTGTTCTCATTTTCATAGAAGTGCAGCTAGGCATAGGAGCCGTGCAAGGTGTGCGCAGGCCGAGTAGAGTTTCAGGTTTGGTAACCTGAATGAAGTATTGAGAGAATGCTTCTGTAGGGAGTGCACAATGTCGAAGGATTTCAATTCCTTGGAGCAATTAAGAAATTTTCCGCAAGGAGTGCATGCAGAAGTCTTCTTCAAGACTCATAGTTGGAGAAAGCCCTGAAGGTATAGAGTCTCCACAGCCGTTGAAGGAAGCATAGGAAGTTTGTGCATTGGAACAGTGAGGAGGTGTTGAAAGTTTGTGTCGCAGGAAGTTGAGTACCGTGGGAAAACCACTTGGTAAAAAGTTGTAGAATTCCTTGTGAAGGAAAGAGACGGACGGTCGGAATTCTCTGTGGAGAATTCACGAAGTCCCATGAGCCGTCAGATCTCACGGAGGAGCAGGGGAGTTACGATGAGTGATTTTCGAGGGGTTCATGCTCAGGAGAGATAGAACCATAGATTCAAGCCAACCAGGTCCGTTGGATTTACTTGTGGATTTCTACTTCAGAGTTTCGTGAGTTGAAGTCCCAATATCTTTGCATCAGAATTCATGAAATCACGAAGCGCGGAATCCCAAGGGTGAAAGGATTGTGTGGGCCACAGAATCAGTAGGGTGGACAGGTGGTGCACTATCGACACGAAAGTCAAACTTCGTTGACCATTTCGGGGTTTCGTGGGGTGAAGACCTGAAATATTTGCATCAGGATTCACGAAATTGCGAAGTCTGAAATCCCGATGGAATGAAGGGTTGTTGGTAAACCTTGTGAACGCATCAGAGTTTTATTAAATCAAGTTTCAGGAGTTGAAGGGACGAGTTGCTTGACATCGCAACCCCCAAAATCATGATAGGGAGAAAGGCAAAATAGGAGAGAAAAGGTCAAGTGTTGATTGTTTTCGGGTTTCAGAGATTAAGAGACAAGGTGCTTGACCACCGGATTCTCGAAAGTGCGAAGTCCGATCTCCCAAAGTATAAGGGGGCGAATTTCTCGAAGTTATTTGTGGGTGGAGATTTCCCGAAAGGGAAATAGGAGAGCCATTTCCGGGAACTCTTTGGGCCAGTGGAAGAGGAAAGATCCTGTGTACGTGGACCTTCTGACCTACGGGTTGAGCAGGGTTGCATCAATGCTTCTATGATACCCTATAACAAGCACCTATATTCCGCCAGGTACTATGAAATCCTTAACAAAAGAAAAAACCTATGGATGTGGAAGCAATGCCATGACTTCCTGGACATGCTTGAAAAATATCAGACTTTTATTTTGGTCGGAGAGACCAACAACGATAAGACCACACAGAGAGGAGGAGAAGTTTTAGTGTTCACATCTCTCACTGATCACAGGAAGGGATCGACATGGTTCAAAAACCTCGATTTTGACAAGTGCAATGGCTACATCAGGGAAATCATGACAGATGTCTTGCACGACCATGACCGCAGAGCTACCCCCTACAAGGTGAGCTTTAGGAATGCATTCTATCACATACATCAAAAGGAGCTCTTTGTAGCGGGTGGGGGTTTTTACTTGGGCCAATTTGTTTACTAGAAAGATTGAGGGAGGGTGCAACATATTATCTCGAGAGAGATAACCAGTCATTTGGTGTTGGATCAAGGCCGAGGAGAGACTACGGGTATGGAAATATATGAACCCTATCCACTGTCACTTCCTGGATCTAGAGTATGGGCACCTTTCATATATCAGAGACCTCATGGATGTTCATCCCTCACTCTGTTACATGAATCAAGTTATGAATGATGCATGATGAGGATTTCTTCTGAATATCACGTCAAGGCCAGCTCTGAGACTGCAAAAGGCTTCCCCCTTTTTATAAATACCATTATCGAATAATCTCTCTACTTACATGCTCAATATTTAGACTACATGTTTTATCTCAAAACCTGAATCCACCAGGCTATAAGTATTTCTCCTTGCTTTCAATGACTAATATTCGAAGGATGACAAATGGTGGATGGATCTCTACTACAGGGTTATGGGAATATAAAGAAATCAACCATTTCTCTCACTTCTCCACTCCATGGAGGTGCTCCATCCTCCACTCATCCAAGTTGTTACAATCATACTGTGAAAACATGGATCTCCACTCCTTTGGGGCCCAGGGAAGAAAATTTCAGAGTAAAGGAGATTTTTGGCTCCACCTTCATTATGGAGCAGTCTGTAGAACCTCCAGCCACAGATGTCAAATATCCCCATGTCTATGACTCTGCTTTTATCTACCAAGAAAAATCCCTCATCTGTCACTTCAACAGACTATGGCCCTCAAATTTTGCACTAAGAGAATGGGTAAACAAAACCTGGTGGTCAGGTCATGAGTTGTTCATTTTCTCTAAAGGGTTCTTCATTGTAATTTTTTCCACAAAAGTAGACCCCAATGCGTGCTAGAGAAAGGTCCTTGGTTTTGGGGCAGATATGGTCTTTCCATCCAGATATGGTTCCCTGAATTCAACCCATTGACTATGACTTCCTTGACTACACCACTCTCAATAATACTCCCCAATGCACCTCTTCATTTTTATACTCCATATTTTTTACTTACCCTTCGTAATGTGTTGGGTAAGTTCATCAATATTGACACAGACTGGATAATGAAAGGCTTTGTCGCTTTCTCATGAATATGCATTGAAATTGACCTCATTCAAGGGTTTCTAGATAGGATACTTATAGATTGGGATGAGAATGATTCTTACATGCATATGGTCAATTATTAGAACAATTCCTTCAGTTGCCTCTCCTCTCAGCAAACAAGGCACCTCCAGGAAACTTGTTCTTTATCCCCAACCCCAGCCTCATCCCCTGGAGTGCTAAAAAGGTCTAATGGATGGAAAGACTCTAAAAATCGAAAAAGCCTCTCAAACTCTTCATCTACAACACCATCATCACAAAGACGCCCCAACTCCTATGCATTCTACAACACCAAAGCAGTCTCCAACAAATGCATAACAACCAACTATAGATCCAAAACACCAGCGTTCAGCTTCAATAGAAAACCCTGAAGCTTCAGAAATCGTGTTTCCTATTCTCCCAGTGTAGCCTTTGCACCCCCCTCCCCCCTCGAAAATGATGGATCGAATGACATAATCATGGCCAAAACCCTGCTCTGTGGGACTCAGAAATGTCCTCATGAATCAGATAATTTGGAAAGTGACAAATAAGAACCCTTAGATTTAGTAGCTCAATATTCTGGCATTTCCTCAGACCACCTGGCTTTGGTGGAAAAGATTGTTGAGCCTATTAGTTCCTATTCTTGGATTGATGTTCGTAAGAGAAAAGGTACAAATGATCCTCTCCAACCAACATAATGATCCAACCCTTTCTCCTTATCTTGTATCTTTCATATTTCTATGCCCATGCATTCCTTCTGGCTCTCTTTTAGCACAGGCTAGTCTGTAGTGTTCGCATGTTCTCTTTCTCGGGCTCTTTTGCAAATTTAAAAGATAGTAGTAATAAATATAATTGTTATTAGCAATAACCACATTAACTTATAGATTTGATTCTTATACTAGCATATTGAAAATTCTTATATAGGCATATTCAAGATATTTTATCCCTACATATAAAATATTCTATTTTCTTCATAAAATTTAAGCCATGGAAAATAAAATTATTATCACAAGATTGTTAAAAAAAAATTAGGTGAGAAAATTGCACTTCACATCCAGCATCACATGTATTTATTTCACTCACAAAAATTTAATGACTTTAATGAATAGATGTCATCGTTACCTAAGATGAAAAGTTCAAACTTATATATCTAAGATTGAAAAAAAACTACATTGTGGGAGTTCCATTATTAAAACTCAAAACTTAGGTATAACTTAATATTGCAAAAATCACATTTTCAACAATAACATTTTCAATTGGTTAACCAATGACATGTGTTATAAAAGTAATTTAAATATTATGAAAAAATAATAAATAATTTACTTTAACATTTTATCAAATTAAAAAAATGAAAATATATAATATTGTGTTTAAATTTATTTTGATATTTCAATTAAAAAATAAATTTAAATAACAAAATGTGTTTTCATACTTTGAAATATATTAAAAAGTAAAATCCTTATCTACCCAAGAAATAAGCTAAAAAGTACAAAATTTTTACAAATGTTAATGTTTTGGAAAGAAAGAAATCTCAAATTTTGAAAATAATCCAAAAGTTTTGTTTCATAGATAGTATGTCTCTTAGTATCATAGTCCAACATTCCTTATATATTAAATTTGTTTGCTTGTTTCATGGAAACCAAGTCATTTGTCAAAAATGCAAGATACTTTTATAACACTTAGATTTTGTAGCTCCATTTTTATTTAAGTAGCATACCAATTTCTCAAGCTTGTTTTACAACTTATAATTTTTTCTTTAAATCTTTATCGTTTTCGACATAATCCATGTTTGTCAAGTTCATTAAGCATCATGAATGCTACGGAGTCCTTATGCATCATCTACATGTTTTTCCTCTTCCGCTGTAACGACGAATCTGCAAGCCACACCACAATAAATAGATAATTAATCAAAAAATTTGATCTTCAAAAAAAAAAATCAAATGATTCACACTCTATCAACAATAAAAAACAACCATGAACATACATTGGTTTGTGATCCAAACTGTCCTTTGTTATAACTAGGTTTAGACCATTTCATTATTTTGGTTAATTCATACAAGCTAGCGCTAACTCCTTTAGTCGTTTGAAGAGAAACACAAACTATAGGAAGGCAACATAAAGTAAGAACAATTTAAATATCAAGTAAGAACATTTTTTCCTAATTTTAAAATATTTATAATTTCATGCTAACTATAAGGATAAAAAACTTATGAATATTGTTGATTAAGTTTGGTTTCCATTGATGTCAACCCTTGAAGAAAGCCCTGTAGCACAAACGTTTGGGTAATGGACCCAATATTGCTTGATGTAAATATGACTCACTATTTTTATTCCATGGTTGATAAGAAATAAATATGGATGAACTCCAAAGTGGTCCCCTTATGGTGAAAGCCCTCACGGGAAGACGCTTTGCGGAGTAAGAGAACCCATGCTTAATTGTGGAATAATAAGATGAAGGACAGTGAATTTTTCAGGGACACTATCCTATATGGATATTTCTTGTCATGCCATTTCTGTTGGTATCTGGAACGTCACATAACTCCTCACGGTTAGAGAGTTATGGCCATGAGAAGCTAGAGACCTCAAGTTTGGGTAATGAACCCAAGTTTGTTTGATGGTTAACTGTATGAGTTATGATACGTTTTCAGATAATAATATTCTATATGGATAGTACATTTCATTTCATTTCTGGTGGTATGTGTAACGTCACATAACTCCTCACAGTTTGAGATTTATGGCCTTACGAAGTTGGAGGACCCTCATATGTCATCTAGAAGCCCCAAAAGGTCATAGTAGTCAAAGTGGTTTAAGAGATTTTAAAAGGTAAATAATAAAGTGAAGTCATTAGTGTATTATAATTCAAAGTGAATACAAAATCAATTATTTCAATAATAAATTTAATGGATAAATTAGAAGTGGGTTAACCCTAAAATAAGGAAAGTGGGGCCAAGTGACCTAGAAGATGTTTTTAAGGAAGCTACTTGGAGAGTATAAATAAGAGGCAAGGCTCTTTCATTTTAATCACACTTTAGAATATTGAATATCTATAGGTGTCTAAGGTAACCAAGGATATCTAAGCTGAAATTTGGAGGGAAGGTGAAGAAAAGAAGGCTAAAATGAAAGGAAGGATAAATTCTTTTGATGGTGCTTTCTAAGGTATGTTATTTACATGTCATCTCACCATTTTTGCTATAAATTTTTTTATATAATGATTCAGACCATGAAATTTCTATTCCATTGAGAAAACATATCCAAATATCTATGGTAAAAATTTCAGCTTGTCGGTCATTGTATTTTAGAGTTACACTCCGTGGAAAATAGGGTTTGTGGCTAGTCCTGAAACTAGTCAAAAAGAGGTGTTTCAGGTAAAAATGTCATAAATTCTTCATAATAGATCCAAATTTAGTGAAACCAAATGTTTTGGTTAGGGTACAGTCTTTAGTATGTTGTGTAACAGTTTTAGATCATTTCAGAAAACATTTTTTGTGGGGCACTCTCTACAAGGTCGATCTCTAGAATAAGCCAGAATTCAGTAAGGTATGTCATTTTTGCTATAACTCATTTTCTTAGAGGTTCCAAGTAGTGACACCTGGAGTAATTTCATAAAACACACTGAAGAACATTGTATATTAGTTTCATATCTTTATACATTACAGGTACAAAGTTATGATTACTTCAAGTTAGGGTTGTTGAGTAATCCAAAACTAGGCATGTGAGACTAAAGAAAAGTTTGATGAAAATGATAGTATCTTGTTGTTGAAGTTAAGGAAGGTTTGCAAGAATGTGATCATATACACCGGATCTATTACAGAGCTACAAAACATATTTGGATGATGAAATTGATGATGGCTTTTGGTTGAGGTACAGGTTGATTACAGGTTATTTGGTATAGGTTGGTGCATGGTTGATGCACTTGTTTATGGTACAAATTTATTACAGGTTGAGGTACAGTTTAATGCATGGTTGATGCATGGTTCATATTTTTTGGTACAGGTTTACAGTTGTATATTTCACAGTGATAGGTTGACAGTGGTTCCATCATTCTACTTTTACTTCAGGGTGGAAGGACGAGGCAAGGACAGGTTGTTGTAGCCACCTTCCGGTTATAGCCAGAGAACATAGGGGGTTGTAGACAGATAATTGGGGATTTGGATCTTCCCTCAGGTTGTAGCCTGAGAAACTAGGGGGTTGAAGCCTCCTTCCAGTTGTAGCTGTAAAACAAAGGAAGTTGGTGCTTCCAATGAATGTAATTCTTCAGGACATATAAGAAAAGTCATTATGTGGTTTTCTCTCGATTTGGGTTTCCACGTAAAACACTGGTGTATTGTGTATGTGTATGTTTGTTCATTTGTTCATTTCTTATTTACTCTTCATTTATTAGATGATAATGTTTCATTGATATAACATTTGGATTATATGGTTAAAAAGGATTAAATTTCTCTATTATTGATTCCCCCCCCTCTCAGTAATCCAACAATTGGTATCAGAGCAGGTTCCTTAAAAAAATAGTTTAACCATTGGAAGGTAGATCATAGAGAGTACCAACTCATATAAAAATGGAATAACATAGTTTGATGGACAGAAGTGTGTTTTCTAGAGCATAAGGATGAGGACATATATACAGACACAAGGATTTCAAGTTTGGCAATCAATTGTAGATGGATACACATCACCAACAGTTCCACCAACAAATGACAAAGAAGTAAAACTCCGTGAGAATAATTCCAAAGCCACAAATGAACTTTTGAATGTTCTTAGTGATACGGTATTCACCAAAGTTGCACACTGTAAATCTGCTAAAGATATTTGGGACAAGCTTCAAAATATTTATGAAGGATATACAGAAGTCAAAACAATAAAGCTTCAGACTTACAAAGGTCAGTTCGAAGAACTAAAATGAAGGAAGATGAAGATATCGCAACCTAATTCTTACAAGCCGATGAAACAGTGAATGCAATCATAGGATTGGGGGAAGAAATTGAGGAATCTGTAATTGTTCAAAAGATACTAAGATCTCTTCCTATGAGATATTGGATCTGGACTCAATAAGCATGGACGAACTGCATGGAATCTTCACAACATATGAAATGAGAACTGAGCAGGAAAATCTAGATGTAAAAGAAGCAACCTTCAAGGCATCCAAAATATCAAAGAAAAAGAAAAAGGAACAAGAAGAATATAGCAGCAGCAGTGACGCCTCAGAAGATGATGAAGAAGTGGCCAACTTTGTCAAAAGACTAAACAAGGGAACCAACGGTAGGTATAGAGGTAAGCTCCCTTTAATTTGTTTTAATTTTGATGGTATTGGTCATTTTTCTAACAAATTTCCTCATAATAAAAGCAAAAATGATGAAGGTTACGCAAAAGGAAAACACACATATAAAGGCAAAATAACTACAAAGAAAGTTTTCAAGAAAATATTATACACCAAAGAAGACATCTCAACATCAGATGAAGATGAACTTAGTGACAATGAGATAGGAAGAGTTTTATTCATGGCAATAAAAGAATCTGACAAAAAAGACTCTGAAGAAGAATGAAGAAGTCAAAGAATAATGTGAAGAAGTCGAAGAAGAAATTGAAGAGGCATAAGTTGACTATTGAGAAGAATTAATGTGTTCCATAGAAGTTATCGGAAGAGAAAAGAAGAAAAACAAGAAACTACAAGCAGAGCTAGACAAGAAAAAAGACACTCGAGAAATAGAACAAATGATCACAAAATTGAAGGTTCAAATAGAAGAAGATAAAATAATTGAATAAACACTCAAAGAACAACTAGAAGAAAAGGACAAGATCCTTGGAAACTTGGAAGCAGAGGTTGTCACACTAAGAAAGGATATTCAAAAGAAAAATATGCAGAATAGCTCAAAAGTTCTGGATGACATTATCAATAGTAAAAAATCTCATCTTGATAAGTTCAGACTTGGATACAATCAGACAGAAAAGGGATCAAGCTCCAAAACAACAGAGCAAGAAACAAATCCAAAGAGCTATGCAGAAACAATCAAAGAGGATAGGAAGATATACAAGGAAGATTATAGGGACACTCCACCAAGAAGATTCAGATTTCAAAATCAATAATAGACAGATGGGCCTCAAGAAGAGGAAGGAGTCATAAGAGCACCTCCTTTCATAAGATCTTCAACTCTCAAGTATCAAACTATATTTTTTGGTTTATGTTATGCATGTAATAAATTTGTACATAAAGCTATGAATTGCAGAGCTAACAACAGGAATAGTAACAACTTTGAGAGTTATACACAAAGGGATTATTCAAGGACACCTAGTGACACACAAAGAAGAAGTTAGAATAGGTTTGAATCTTTGAGCATTGAAGTGGAATGTTACAAATGTAACAATTTTGGACACATGGCCAAGGATTGTAGAATGACAGTCCCTCCTAAGGAACCTCAACATAATAGCAACAGTCACAGAAAAAAACCTCAGAAAATGACATGGATAAGAAAGCAAGATCAGTATAACAATGAAGAATGCATAGTCGCTCTACAAGATAAGCAGAATAAACACGGTTGGTATGTTGACAATGGATGTTCAAAACACATGGCAGGTGATAAAGACAAATTTCTTACATTACGAAAAGTAAAAATTGGGCCAATCTTCTTCGAAAATGATAATTCATCCAAAATCATTGGAGAAGGCACAATCTGAATTGGGAACAAGAATGAAAATGCACAAAATGTTCTACTGGTAGAAGATATGAAACATAATATTCTAAGTGTGAGTCAAATGTGTGACCAAGGTCATAAACTTACTTTTGATTCAGAAAAGTGTGAGATAAGAAAATAAGGTTAAGGGAAATTGGTCGGTACAGTTGCAATAACTTCAAACAACATATATGTGTTATGTGAAATTGGAGATGAAAAGTGTTTTCTAGTAAAGGAAGATGAAAGTTGGCTATTCCATAGAATAATGGGTCACATGCATTTTGATAACCTTGTCAAAGTCAGCAAAAGAGAAGCAGTCAGAGAAATGCCCCATATCACGAAACCAACCAACACTTTATGCAAGCATTGTCAATAAGGAAAGAAAACAAAGACCAGGTTCAAATCAAAGGAATATTCAACAACAAGACCACGGGAAATTGTGCACACTGATCTAGTTGGACCAAATACAACAAAAGGATTAAAAGGTGAAAAATAATTTATGTTATTAGTTGATGATTATACAAGAATGATTGTAGTTTGATTTCTCAAGAACAAGTCAGAAGCTTTTGAAAAATTCAAGATCTACAAGGAAATGGTTGAAAATGAGATGGATTCAAGAATAAAATGTTTGAGATCTGATAATGAAGGAGAGTTCACTTCAAAGGAATTTATGGATTACTGTAGCAATCATGGAATAAAAAGATAATTCTCCATTTCTAGGACACCTCAATAGAATAGAGTTGTTGAAAGAAAGAACAGGACAATACAAGAAATGGCTTGAACAATGCTAATTGATTCCAAATTGACAAATATATTTTGGACATGGGCAATGCATACAACAGTTCACATTTAAAACAAGTTAATGCTCAGAAACAACATTGATAAAACTCCCTACGAGCTATGGAAAGGAAGACCAACAAATGTGAAGAACTTCAAAGTTTTTGGAAGTAAATGCTACATCAAAAGAGAATATGGTAGAATGAGAAAGTTTGATTCTCATGTGGACAAAGGAATACTTTTTGGTTACTCAAGTACAAGGAAATCATACAAGTGTTACAATCTAATATTTAACAAAGTTGTGGAAAATATCAATGTAACAATTGATGAAACAGGCAGACCAGAATCAAAGGAAGAAGAAAACAAATCAATGGAACAACTTTTCGAAGAAGAAGATGAAAAAGAAGTAGAAGAGGAAGATGAAGAGGAAGAGAATCTGAAAAAAGAAGAAGAGAAAGTTCAAAAATTATCTCCAAAGACACCTAGCAAACGAGTATAGAAGAATCATCCTTCAGATTAGATTATTGGAAACAAAGATGCATGAGTTGAGACTAGAAGAAAAATCCGTTCACCAGAACAAACACACCTAGCACTCTTATCTATAATTGAACCAAATTGTTTTCAATAAGCCAGCAAGGATGAATTTTGGAATAAGGCCATGGATGAAGAATTGGATCAAATAGAGAAAAAATTACACTTGGGAATTGGTTCCAAGACCAAAGAATAAGAATGTGATCAACACAAAATGAGTTTTCAGGAATAAATTGAATGAATATGGACATGTTACAAGGAACAAATCCATATTGGTATGTAAAGGATATGCAGATATTGATGGAATTGACTTTGAAGAGACATTTGCCCTAGTTGCCAGAATGGAAGCAATTCGTTTAATTTTATTTTATGCATGCTCCAAAAATGTTAAAGTATATCAGATGGACGTAAAATCATCTTTTTTGAATGGGGAACTTGAAGAAGAAGTCTACATTGAACAACCAGAAGGATTTCAGTTGTCAAAGAACACAAACTATGTATGTAAATTAAAGAAGGCATTTTTATGGCCTAAAACAGGCTCCTAGAGCATGGTACTCCAAACTGGATAAGTATTTGTAGTAAGCAAGGTTCATAAAAGGAAGTGTAGACAAAAACCTCTACATCAAGGTAAGTCAAGGTAATAGTTTATTAATTGAATTTTATGTTGATGATATTATTTTGGTAGTGATGATGACAGGTTAAGCCAAAAATTTGCAAAAGACATGCAGAATAAATTTGAAATGTCATTACTTGGAGAACTATCCTTCTTTTTGCGACTTTGGATATGTCAAAGCAACCAAGGAATTTTTATTTCTCAAAACAAGTATATCATAGAAATGATAAAGAGGTTTAGAATGGAAGATTGCAAACCAGTTATCACTCCCATGCAAACCAGTTGTAAGTTGAGCAAATATGATGATTCAAAGTCCACAGATGAGAGGCAATATAGGTCAATGATTGGAAACCTACTATATGTGACATCATCTAGACCAGATGTAATGCAAGAAGTTGGACAGGTGGCATGATTTCAAGAAACAACAGAGGAATTACATGTATTAGCAGTGAAGAGGATTTTCAGATATCTCAAAGGAACAAAAGAGTTTGGGCTATGGTATCCAAAAGGAAAGGATCTATCACTAATTTCCTACACAAATTCATATTGGGCAGGTTGTATTGATGACCGACGAAGAACTAGTGGAGCAGTGTTCTACTTGGGTGAGTGTTTAGTATCATGGTTGAGCAAGAAAAAATCATTAGTATCTCTATATACAACCAAGCCAAAGTATCTTGCAACAACCACATGTTGTACACAGGTTCTTTGGATGAAACAATATTTGACAGATATACATGTTGGGTATGATGAGCCCATTTCAATATATTGTGATAATACAAGTGCCATCAATATCTCAAAAACCCCAGTGATGCACTTCAAGACAAAGCACATTCCAATCAAGTATCACTTTCTACGTGAACTCGTTCCAGAAAAGAACATCAGAGTTGAGTATGTAGGCACAAAATAACAAGTGGCAGACATTTTTACAAAACCACTTCCATGGGAAGCCTTTGAATATCTTCGCCAAAGACTTGGAGTTATTTCTACTCCAAAATGAATGACTTTTGAATGCTTATCTTATATGTCTTATATGTACATGAGGAAGCACCATAAGAGGACAGTTTAGTTAGGGGGAGTAGCCCTGTATGGAAAGATACCTTTGCCATTGATGACAAAGGGGGAGAGATTTATCAGATGCAGAGGACAGAGGCATGGTTCTAGGGGGATAATATTTATCAGATGCAGAGGACATAGGCATGGTTCTAGGGGGAGAATATTTATCATATGCAGAGGATAGAGGCATGGTTCCAGGGGGAGCATGAGTGATATGATTTCAGTATTACATCAGAGTGTTTCCATCAATGACAAAGGGGGAGATTGTTGATTAAGGTTGGTTGCCATTGATGTCAACCCTTGAAGAAATCCCCGTAGCACAAAGGTTTGGGTAATGGACCCAAGATTGCTTGATGTAAATATGACTCATTATTTCTTTTCCATGGTTGATAATAAGTAAATATGGATGAACTACAAAGTGGTCCCCTTATGGTGAAAGCCCTCACGGGAAGACACTTTGTGGAGTAAGAGAACCCATGATTAATTGTGGAATAATGAGATGAATGACAATGAATTTTTCAAGGAAAATATCCTAGATGGATAATTCTTGTCATTCCATTTATGTTGGTATGTGAAACGTCACCTAACTCCTCACGGTTAGAGAGTTATGGCCATGAGAAGTTGGAGACCCCAGGTTTGGGTAATGGATCCAAGTTTGTTTGATGGGTAACGGTATGATTTATCATACATTTTCAGATAATACTATTCTATATGGATATTACATGCCATGCCATTTCTGGTGGTATGTGTAACGTCACATAACTCCTCACGGTTTGAGAGTTATGGCCTTACGAAGTTGGAGGACCCTCATATGTAATCTAGAAGCCCCAAAAGGTCAAAGTAGTAAAAGTGGTTTAAGAGATTTTAAAAGGTAAATAATAAAGTGAAGTAATGAGTGTATTATAATTCAAAGTGATACAAAATAAATTATTTCAATAATAAATTTAATGGAGAAATTAGAAGTGGGTTAACTATTGGAAGATTGGTTGTTGTCATTGATGTCAACCCTAGTCATGGGTTTTGGACTGCAAGATTGATAAAGGTATTTGGACATGAAGGAAAATTCGCATTCATATACAACACCCATGAATGGATAATACACATCATGTTATTTCTGGTGGTATGTGGCACATCACGTGGATCCTCATGGTTGACGAGAAATGAATTTTTGAAGATGAAAAAGTGAATTGAAGAAGGAAGTACATGTAGGCCCTGAAGATAATTGAAGAAAAGAATTACAAAATAAGAAAGTGTCAGGTCGGCCCTAATCTTAAAATGAAGTGAATAAATGGTATAAATAAACATCATTATACATTCATTTTGATACAAGTCAAATTTCAGAGGAAATAAGAAGTAAAGAAGGATGGATTTCAAGGGAGGATGAAGTCTTTTGGTGAGGTGTTCTAAGGTATGTTATTTTCAGTTCATCTTACCATTTTTCCTATAACATATTTTTATAGAAATATTCAAATGGTGAAATCTCTATGGTATTGAGAAGACATATCACGGTACTTTGGTAGAAATTTCATCTTTTGATTCACTATAATTATGGAGATACACTCTGTGGAAGATAGGGTTTGTGACCAGTCCTGAAGCTAGTCAATAAACAGGTGTTCTGGGTAAAATAGTCATAGCATATTCATCGTGAATCCAAATGACATGGAAAAAATTTCATTGGAAAGTCTACAAACTATAGTTTTGTTTGTGCGAGTTTCAAAATCGGAGTTTAAATATTGAGCGTGGTGCATTCTGTACAAGTTCAGTCTCCTGAATAGACCAAAATTGAATAAAGTCTACCATTCTTTCTATAACTTCTTTTTCAGGAGGATTCAAGGAGTGAAACTTGGAAGAGTTTTAGAGAATACATTGAGTAATATTATATATAGGATCAGAGTACTCTAAGAATTGAAGAATTATAGAAATTGAAGAAGTCTCGGGAATCATTATCAGGTTCTATGTGATGATTGGTTGATGGTGATGATTTAATGTAAATTTTTATTATCTCTCATATATTTTTGGGTGGAAGGAAGGGGAAAGGATGGAGAGTTAAAATCTCTCTTTATACTGGAGGATTGTATCTTCCTCTTGGAGGTTTATCCCTCCCTTTACATTTGAAAGTTGTAGCTACCTTTGAAAGTCATTACTTCCCTTTAACAATAACTATTGATTATTTCCCATATATTGTGAATGGTGTATTATGGTGTATTGGTGTAACTCTTATACTATTGTTCATTGCTCATTGGATATAGTTTAATGGTTTAAGTATAAGTTGATTTTTTTTTTAAATTGTACTTGACATTGATTTACCCCTCTCTCAGTATCAACAATTGGAATCAGAGCGGGTTACCTTTGGTACAGTCTAACCACTAGAAGGAAGATCCTAAGAAGAAATGGAAGACAAAATTCCAAATGGGATTCCACCATTTAATGGAATCAATTTTGAATACTGGGGTAATAGAATGGAAATTTACTTGAAATCTCTTAGGGAATATGTTTGGTTCTAAGTTGCTTCAGGATACAATGCTTTGAAGAAACCAAAGACTGCAACTCAGAAGGAAGCAAAAAGGAACCAAAAATTGGCAATAGATGCCATCCTGGATGGATTGACATATTTAGGGAAATCCAAGGTGAGATCATATGCATCATCAAAATATATTTGGGAAAAGCTACAACACCTTTATGTAAGGGAAGACGCAGAAGAAGAAGAAGAAGAAGTTGAAGCAAATTACAACATCTCATATTTCAAAGAAGAAAATAGAGGTCAGTTTTTTTTCTTTAATTGTGAAGGAGTAGGTCATGTTGAATTTGAATTTCCTCATCCAAGGATTGAAAGAAATGACACTGAATAAGAAAATTCCAATGAAGAAGAATATAATCATGAAGAAAAAATTATTCATCAAGAAAATGAGAATCTTAAAAAATTGAAGCATGTTGAGATTGAAAATAGAAAGCTCAAAGACACACAAAGAAAACTAAGAAGTGAATTGGGTAGTTGTGAAAAGACAGTTGTAATCTTCAAGAAAAAATTACAATACTTTGAGAAACTAAGAGAATAAATCATTTCCTTGAAAACTCTACTCGAAGAAGAAAGAAGAATACGAGAAGTAAGGAATGTCGAAATGAAGAAGAAAGAAGAAGATTGTGAGAAAATTGAACAAGAAGTTGTCTCATTGAGGAAGAACTTAAGAAACTCTCAAGTTCCAAAAGACTTAACACATATTGGATTCATGGGTGAAATTTCATACAAAGAAGATGCAAATACCAACAAGAAGGTTGAAGAAAGAGCTACACAAACAATTGATGAGAAGTGGACCAGGATACCAGAAAGAAGGAATGATTTCAAAAGAGTTGAATATCCAAGAAGACCTCCTACCATCAGGAATCAAAGAAGCTTCAATCAGTATGAAGGAAACTACAGAAGAATAGATCATGAACCCATATGGATTACATCACAAAGAAGTCCACTTACTCCAAGGTATCAAAATTTATTTCTTGGTCATTGTTATACTTGCAAAATTTTTGGACATAAGGCAATTAATTACAAAATCAATGAAAGAAAAACATATTCAAGAAACATGAATAGTGTAAATAGAAGATATGGAAATAATCATGGATTTGTCAACAAAATTTATAATTCATTTTCCCCATTCATGGACAAAAATATTGCATGCTACAAATGTAATTATCTTGGTCACAAGGCACGAGATTGCAGATATATGAATGAAGATGTCCCTATGCCAACCACTATATGGAGAAGGAAAGAGATTCCAAACAATGAATATTTTCGAATAGCATTGACTGCTGAAGAATGTAAAGAAGAAGATGAATGGTACATAGATAGTGGATGTTCTTCACACATGACCATGGATCAAGACAAATTCATCAGCTTGAAGAGAAAGGGTGGCAATGCTGCATTTGGAGATTATTCATATGCCAAAATACTTGGAGAAGGTGTAGTAGAGTTTGGAAGAAAAAATATAAAAGAAAAGAATGTTCTATTGGTTGAAGACTTGAATCATAATCTACTCAGTGTTAGTAAAATGTGTGATCAAGGATACACTCTTATGTTTGATTCCCGAAAATGTAAAATCAGAGAAAATAACTCAGGAAAATTGGTTGCAACTGCAACAAGAAGACCGAACAACATATACATCCTAGACATGAAGAAGAGAGAGAAGACAAAAGCCACACAAAATTATTCTAAGGAAGAAAAAGTCTCAAAGACCAAAAATAAGGATGAAGTATTATTGAGTTCCACATGTTCAGGGGGAGCAACCCTAAAGAAGAGAGTTACATTTTTCCATTAAACTCAGGAGGAGCATCCCTAAACTTTTACATTGATGTCTAAGGGGGAGAGAAATTGGGATCATGATGATAGGGTGAGCATGAGTGTTTCCATCAATGACAAAGGGGGAGATTGTTGGAAGATTGGTTGTTGTCATTGATGTCAACCCTAGTCATGGGTTTTGGACCACAAGATTGATAAAGGTATTTGGACATGAAGGAAAATGCACATGTATATAAAACACCCATGAATGGATAGTATACATAATGTTGTTTCCGATGGTATGTGGCATGTCACGTGGATCCTCATGGTCGAGGAGAAATGAATTTTTGAAGATGACAAAGTGAATTGAAGAAGGAAGTACATGTAGGCCCTAAAGATAATTAAATAAAAGAATTACAAAATAAGAAAGTGTCAGGTTAGACCTAATGTTAAAATGAAGTGACATAAATGGTATAAATAAACATTATTATACATTCATTTTGATACAAGTCAAATTTCAGAGGAAATAAGAAGTAGAGAAGACCAGATTTCAAGGGAGGATGAAGTATTTTGGTGATGTGTTCTAAGGTATGTTATTATCAGGTTACCTTACCATTTTTTCTATAAAAAAATTTCTAGAACGATTGAGATGGTGAAATCGCTATGGTATTGAGAATACATAGCAAGGTAAATTTGGTAAAAATTCCATCTCTTGATTCGCTATAATTATGGAAATACACTCTGTGGAAGATAGGGTTTGTGACCAGTTTTGAAGCTAGTCAATAAAAAGGTGTTCTGGGTAAAATAGTCATAACTTATTCATCGAGAAACCAAATGACATGGGAAAATTTTCATTTTAAATAGTACGGACTGTAGTTTCATGTGTGCAAGTATCAGAATCAGATGTTAAATATTGAGCATGGGGAATTATGTACAAGTTCGGTCTCCTGAATAGACCAGAATTGAATAAAGTCTATCATTATTTCTATAACTTCTTTTTGGGAAGGATTCAAGGAGTGAAACTTGGAGGAGTTTTAGAAAATACATTGAGTAATATTATATATAGGATCATAGTACTCTAATAATTGAAGAATTTCATAAATTGAAGAAGTCTCAGGAAGCATTATTAGGTTCTATGTGATGATTGGTTGATGGTGATGATTTAATGTAAAGTTTTATTATCTCTCATATATTCTTGGGTGGAAGAAAGGGGAAAGGATGGAGA
This sequence comes from Picea engelmannii, assembly GCA_009831015.1. Lineage (NCBI taxonomy): Eukaryota > Viridiplantae > Streptophyta > Pinopsida > Pinales > Pinaceae > Picea > Picea engelmannii. Next base: position 374,796 of record ML789421.1, read on the forward strand.
GTTAAAATCGCTCTTGATATTGGAGGATTGTATCTTCCTCTTAGAGGTTTATCCCTCCCTTTACGTTTGGAAGCTGTAGCTACCTTTGGAAGTCATTACTTCCCTTGAACAATAAGTATTGATTATTTCTCATATATTGTGCATGGTGTATTCTGGTGTATTGGTGTAACTCTTATAATATTGTTCATTTCTCATTGGATATAGTTGAATAGTTTAAGTATAAGTTGAAAAAGGTTTTAAATTGTACTTGATACTGATTCACCCCCCTCTCAGTATCAACATTAACCCTAAAATAAGGAAAGTGGGGCTAAGTGGCCTAGAAGATGTTTTTAAGGAAACTACTTAGAGAGTATAAATAAGAGGCAAGGCTCTCTCATTTTAATCACACTTGAGACTATTGAATATCTATAGGTGTCTGAGGTAACCAAGGATATCTAAGCCGAAATTATGAGAGAAGGTGAAGAAAAGAAAGTCAAAATGCAAGGAAGGATAAATTCTTTTGATGGTGCTTTCTAGGGTATGTTATTTACAGGTCATCTCACCATTTTCGCTACTATAAAGTGTTTTCTATAATGATTTAGACCGTGAAATTGCTATTCCATTGAGAAAACATATCCAAGTATCTTTTGTAAGAAATTCATCTTCTGGGGAATTGTATTTTTGGAGTTACACTTCATGGAAAATAGGGTTTGTGGCTAGTCCTGAAACTAGTCAAAAATAAGTGTTTAGGTTAAAAAGGTCATAACTTCTCCATGTAACAAATCAAAATTATGTGAAACCAAATTTGTTGGTTAGGGTACAGTCTTTAGTATTCTTTGTAACAATTTCAGATAAATTCAAAAAATATTCTATGTGGGGCACGCTTTACAACGTCAGTCTCTAGAATAAGTCAGAATTCATCAAGCTATGACATTTTTTCTATAACTCCTTTTCTGAGAGATTCCAAGTAGTGACACATGGGGAAATTTTATAAAACACATTGATGAACATTGTGTATCAGTTTCAAATCTTTATACATTACAGGTACAAAGTTATGATTACTTCAATTTAGGGTTGATGACTAATCCAAAACTAGGCATGTGAGACTAAAGAAAAGTTTGATGAAAATGATAGTCTCTTTTTGTTGAAGTTAAGGAAGGTTTGAAGGAATGTGATCATATACACAAGGTCTATTACAGAGCTACAAATCATATTTGGATGATGAAATTGATGAGGGATTTTTGTTGAGGTACAGGTTGATTACAGGTTATTTGGTACAGGTTGGTGCATGGTTGATGCACTTGTTTATGGTACAGGTTGATGCATCATTGATGCATGGTTAATATTTATTTGTAGAGGTTTACAACAATATATCTCATAGTTACAAGTTGACAATGGTTCCATCATTCTACTTCTACTTCAGGGTGGAAGGACGGGGCAAGGATAGGTGGTTGTAGCCACCTTTCAGTAGTAGCCGGAGAACATAGGGGGTTGTAGCCATAGAATTAGGGAGTTCGAGCTTCCCTTAGGTTGTAGCCTGAGAAACTAGGGGGTTGGAGCCTCCTTCCATTTGCAGCTGGAAAACAAAGGAAGTTGGTGCTTCCAATGAATGTAATTCTTTAAGACATATAAGAAAAAGCATTCTGTGGTTTTTTCCCGATTTGGGTTTCCACATAAAAAAATGGTGTACTGTGTATGTGTATGTTTGTTCATTTGTTCATTGCTTATTTACTCTGCATTATTGGATGATAATGCTTCATTAATGATTCACCCCCCCCCTCTCAGTAATCCAACAAATATATTATCAATAGAGACCTAACTTAACTCATGTTCTAAATCTCTAGATGTGCAAACCATTCCTCAATCAATTTTAGAGTGAAAAAGATTAGAGTTTACATATATAATTTTCACTTACTTAATATCTTATTATTATTATTTAAGAGTGACACTCCACATTGAATTTAAGCAGAAGATCACACATCAACCTAATAATGAGTTGTAGAATGCCACTCTAGAGGAAATTAATATTACTTATGACAAGTTATATTATTAAAATGAAAATGTTGGTATTATTATGGTTAATAATGGTTGACAATTTTTTATAGTGAATTTTGTTGATTATGTTTGACTATAGTTGAATTAGGGTGATTATTCTTGTAATTACCCATGGTTGAATATAGTTGACCAATTGATCATGTTTGATGATGGTTTTCTATGTTTGACCATGCTTTAGTATGGTTGGATATGGTTGAACATGGTTAATCATGTTTCACTATGGTTAACCATGGTTTACTATGTTTGACAATGTTTGACTGTAACATCCTGCTCTTACACGCACTAAGCGAACTCATTCTTTGAGGACACTTGCTTGCAAGTGATCTAGATTATTATACTATTAAGCATCTTATTTTGATTATGAGGCATTATGGGTTGCTGACATGTTGTTTTGTTGCATTGACATAGACAGGTTCTATTGACTCGATTTTACTGAGTGTGCAGGATTTTGGACCTCAAGGATGCAAAGGCATCGATGGAACCCCTTGGACTTCGGATCGAGTCGGGGAGTGAACCATTGGGGTTTGATTGTTTTATATGTGATATTAGTGCATCTGATTAGATTATATGATATGATATGGATATATTTATGACATGATTCATTGATGATGTAGGTTGATGATAGCTTTCCGACTAGACTCAGATGTGGAGTAAAGGGGTCACACATGACTACCAGAGATGTTGAGGGAGAGGTGTGGACAACAGACCTATCAGAGCCTACTATCACTCCCGTCATGGATCAAGCTATAGGTTAACGATTACCTAGTATGAGAGGACCCATGATGTCGTGAGGGTAGACTACGATAGTCGCTCACGATAATTCTAAGGGGCGTGCAATAAGGCAAGGGCCTTATTCCTTAGAGGCCCTTAGTCTCCCACAATATCACCTAGCAGAGTATTGACTCAATGGTTTTTGATGTCTACCAAGTCATTCAAGAGGTGAGTGACACCATTGGAGCACATGGTGCGTCTTGAAGGGCACGTCATGCAAGAAAAATAGAAAGAGACGAGTGGCACCCTAGGAGCACGTAGTGCATCTTGAAGGGAACATTGTGCAAGAGAAACAAAAAGAGGTGATTGGCACCCTTGGAGCACCTAGTTCTTCCTGAATGGAACATCGTGTTGTTATTTAATGATTGGATAAACCTAGATGGCTTTAGGACGAATAACATGTTAAGGAATATTTAAAACTTTTCCCCTAGTAAAATGTCGTCCAACCTAGGAAAATAAAGTCTAGGTCTAAATTATACTTGTGATAAAAAATGTATCTATTTATATATATATATATATATATATATATATAATAATGATAATCTTCATTAATCTTGTGACAAGAAGGGGGTAAGCAATTAAGTTGATTTATAAAAATCTTTTGGGAGAAAATTTAAAAAGGGGAAATAATGGTTTTACTATATTATGTTAATTAAAAATTTATTCATTAAAAGGAAAAAGGGAAAAAGGGTAAGTTTTTGCACATTCCTTTTGAGTTTAAATAAAAAAGGGCAAGAGGGAATTCTAAAATGATTAGGAAACTAGGAAAAAGAGGGAAACATTAAAAAAAGAATGGGAAAACACAAGGAAAAAGAAGATAGTCTATCTTAGTATGGTATCTAGCATTCAATAACTTTCTAATTTAAACTCAACTAGTAAATTAATAAGGGGGCGGAGTCATTGAAACTTGTAAGGGGATATGGGGACACCTAGGAGCGATTCTAGGAGTGCCTTTAGGTGAGTGAGGAAAATAGGGGTAATTAGTTAATTAATGAAATCAATTTATGGAGGAATGAAGGGGATGGGTGACACTTGTACAGGGAGGATTTTTATGGATTAAATTATTAAACTTTAAATTAAATGGGATTTTTGGAAAGTAAGGGACTTCGAAACTCTATATAATGGAGGGAGGAGAAGGATGATGGATCTGATCTGTAATGTGTAATGTTACGCTACATAAATTTATACTTGACTAACTTACCTTGTGGGAGTTGGGTTACCCAACTCGGTGAGGAGTGGTATCTCATCCTTGCGAGGCGAGCTGGGAGATAGCTAATCAATGGTTCTGTGTGTGTGGCCCCTTTGCGGCTTGGGGGGCTAAGGGGGAAGAAGAGTACCCCTAGCATTGGTGGAGAGGTATCGGCGAAGTCTCATATGTCGAGAAGCGAGAGATGCATGGAGCGTGCGAGATATCAACTTAGAACGGGTGACTTGGCCTACAGTACACTTCCCTTATTTATGCATGGTAGATTGTTAGTATGATTTATTCTTTCAGTTTTGTATGCTTAATTGGGTAAATAAAATGATTGTCTTAGATTTCTAGTTGATGACTGAAATTTCTCCCATATCCTTTAGCTTAATGTTGATTGATTCCCATGCCCTTCGATCCCTGTCTGTCTTTCCTCCATATGGTTTATTAGTTTGTGATGATTGTGGTTTATGTTTCCTTCATCCCTAGCTCATCAGTTCACTCCTGAGTAGTCATCCAAGAGCCGGATCTACGTTTTTAAGAACCAAATATCAATATAACATAGAAAAACCTTAGAATAAGTACTCAACGCCTTGAAAAAGAGAGAAATTCTAATAATAATCCCCTTCAAGGGGGAAACCTCCTTATGCCCACATAAATATACAATTCCAAGATGATTCCAAATGAAAATGTCTCATTGGTATATATAGGAGACTAGGAGGTATAATTACAACTAATGGAATAAATATGACATAAATAAAATAACATTACTAATGTAATATGGCCCAATTAAGGGGTAATGAGCCAATATTAGGGATTAACATGCCCCTCCCCTTGAGAAAAGTGTTGTCTGCAACGCTTGAGTAACTATGGATGTTTCTGTATAAAAGACTTATCTTCCCAAGTGGAATCTTCAGCTGGTACTTTCCTCCATTTAATGAGATACTTTGAAATGGATCTATTCCTCAGCTGGCGAACTCTTGTGTCATTGATGGCTTCAGGCTCCAATATGATTTGTCCTTCCTCGTCCAGTTCTGGAAATATAGTTTGAACTGGGATCTTGTTGCCTATAACCTTCTTTAAGCATGAAACATGGAAAATTGGGTGTACTCGTGAAGATGCAGGCAACTCCAATTTGTATTTCATAGTACCAATCTTTTGCAACACCTTATAAGGGACATAGTACTTTGGTGATCATTTATTATTCTTTTTGGCTTGCTTGAGGGACTTTTGTTTGTATGGTTGTAGTCTTAAAAACACCCAATCCCGTACTTCAAAAATTCTTTCACTACGATGTGTATATGCTTGTTATTTCATGTGATTATGTGCCATGGTCAGGTTGTCCTTTAAGATTTGGAGAACTTGTTGTTGATGCTCAATGTGATCTTCCACTACTTGAACCATAGATTTTTCTTTTAGAGAAGAAGTGATGGAAGGAGGGTGGTATCCATAGAGTGCCATAAATGGTGTCATTTTTGTTACAGTATGATAGGAAGTGTTATACCACCATTCTTCCAACGGTAACCATTTGAACCATTGTGTTTGTTTATTAGAGACAAACAAACGAAGGTAGTCTTCCAAACATTTGTTCACTATCACGATTTGTCCATTAGATTGAGGATGATAGGATGAGCTATGGGCCAATTGAGTACCCAAACAAGAAAATAATTTGTCCAAAAATGTCCAGTGAAGATGGGATCTCTATCACTTACAATAATCTTTGGGCTGCCATGTAGCTTTTGAACTGTCTCCATGAATGCGGTGGAAATTGTACTATCTTTGAAGGGATGAGAAAGTGCTCAAAAGTGTGTGTACTTTGTCAGTCTATCAACAACCACCATGATGACACTCTTTCCTTCAAACTTTGGTAACACTGTGATGAAATCCATGGAAACCTCTTCCCAACGTTGACTTGGGATGGATAATGGTTGTAAAATACTTGGGGTCTTAATTGTTTCCACCTTATTTTGTTGGAAAACTAAACATTCTTCCACAAACCTTTGAACATCAGTTTTAAGGCCATCCCAAAAAAAATCCTTCTTGACTCTATGGTAGGTTTTCAAAAATTCCGAGTGCCCTCCTACTAGAGAGGTGTGCAATTCCAATAATACCTTTTGTTTGAGTTGGGAGTTCTTACATAAATATAAGCGATATTTGTACCATAATGAATCATTTTCCATGTAAATGTATCTGATGCACTGGAATCCTGCTGCAACCTTTGAATGAGAGTCCATACTTTTTAGTCATTCTTCCATTCATCCCTTGCATCTATTATCCAATCAGGTTGAATGATAGAGATAGCACAGAGAAAGGCCTCAACATCTTCATCCTTTCTTGACAGTGCATCTACCACAACATTTTTCTTCCCCTTTTTATAGATGATTTCAAAATCATAACCCAATATCTTGGTTACCCATTTTTATTGTTCTTCTAAACATAGTATTTGTTCCAAGAAGTATTTAAGACTATCATGATTTGTTTTGACCTTGAAGTTCCTACCTATTAGGTAAGGATGCCATTTCTTCAATGCATGTAGTATTGTCATCATTTCCTTCTCATAAATGGGTTTGTGTAAGTCCTTTCCCTTGAGTGGTCAACTTTCAAAAGCCAGGGGCCTTCCTTCTTGCATTAAGACATCACCAATTCCATTTCTCGAGGCATCACATTCCGCAATAAATGTTTTTTTGAACTCTGGAGTGGTCAAGATAGGAGCTTTTCACATCACCTCTTTAAGTTGTTCAAAATCTTTAGTTGCCTCTGGAGTCCATGAAAATGCATTCTTCTTAGTTAGTGTCGTTAAATGTGTTGTTATTCTTACATAGTGTTGAACAAACTTGTAGTAGTAACCTGTCAAACCCAAAAATCCTCTAAGATTCTTCAATGTTTTGGGAATTGGCCAGTCCATCATGGCCTTAATATTGTTAGGGTCTACCTTAACACCTTCATGAGATACAATATGACCCAAATACTCTACCTCCTTCTCTCCAAAGAAACAATTGGATGGTTTGCCATATAGTTGTTGCTCCTTTCGTAGGTGTAGCACCTTGTCAACATGTTGCACATGATCCTCCCAAGACTTGCTATAGATTAGTATATCATCAAAAAATACTAACACAAATTTTTGAAGGAAGGTCTTGAAAATGGAATTCATCAACCCTTGGAATGTGGAAGGTGCATTTGTAAGGCCAAAAGGAATAACCAAAAATTCATAATGGCATTCATGAGTTCAGAATTTTTTTTTTGGGATATCTTCTTCCTTCATTCTAATCTAATGATACCCTGAATGGATATCCAATTTTTTGAAATAGATTTCTCCAGTATTTCATCTAACAATTCATCAATGACGGGAATAGGAAAATTATATTTAATAGTGATCTTTTTGAGATCTCTATAATCTAGACACATATGCCATGAGCTATATTTCTTGAATACCATTACCACTGGTGCAGAGTAAGAACTTTGGCTAGGTCTAATAATGTTAGCCTCTAACATTTCTTCAACCATGCACTCAATTCCACTCTTTTGGGCATAAGGGTATTGGTATGGCCTGATGTTAGGAGGAACACTCCCAGGAATTAGGTGAATTTCATAATCATGATTTCGAGTGGGTGTAAGACCTTTGGGAATATCTTCAAATACTTTGGAATGTTTATCAATGATCCCTTGGATATCTTCAGGAATAGGTGGCTTAGATGTTTGAACATCTAGTGAGCATAGTTGTGCAATAATGAATTGATGCTTCTTTTTCGATAATTTTTTCATTCCATTAGAGCTTATCACCTTACCGAGTTTCCCTGTGATACCTCTTAACTCAATTTATTTTCCTTCCAATGAAAATCTCATGAAAATTTCTTGAAAATTAAAATCCATTGTTCCTAATGATTGTAACCGTTGGATTCCTAGTACAACATCAGCACCACCCATGGGTATAGAAATCATTGGACTATTCATTACATATTCCCCCATAGTAAGATTGATCTTATTTCATTTTCCTAAGAAATTGATAGTTCCTCCATCTGCAATCACTACTTGAAACTCTAGCGCTGGATATATAAAGCAATTGAGAGATTTTTCTAATTTATAGTGAATGAAATTATGAGTACTTCCAGAATCAATTAGGACTATTACCTTTTTCTTTTTGATGTATCCATCGATCTTGAGGGTTTGATGAGTGCTAATTCTATCCAATGCATTACATGATATCGTGGGAGTCAACTCTTCAGACCAAATTGCTTCTATGTTTTCATCTTGAGATGGTTCTTGTTATTGTTATTCTTCCTCCTCACAATCTATGTAGAATAATTTCTTCTCACCACACTTATGTCCCTTACTATACTTGCTGTCACAATTAAAGCATAAACCTTTTCTTTTCTTTCCTCCAATTGTTGAGGTGTCAACCTTGTAGGTTGAGGTGTTTTAGAAATAATTTCAACTTTGTTTGCGCTGAACAATGCATAAAATTTTGTCGAACAACTCCCAAAACATACTATAGGATGGATTTATTTTAATTTTAAAATATAGTTTATTAAAGATTTATTTCGATTTCAAATTCATAATTTTTTTGGTTTGATTGGATTTGGTTTAGTCTGGACCAACAGTTAACATGGTTGGATTTGTAGATATTGAACTTCAATTTTCTAGGAAACTAAACCCAAAATTTAATCTATTAAACGAGTCAAAATTAACAAATCCATAAAATATTTAAAGATTACTTTTCTTATATTTTAAAACTAAGATAAATTTATTTAAATGTGTTTTTTTCAATATTTCTTGAATATAACATTTCACACAATAAATATGACATTTAATATGGAAAATAATACAACTCATTTGTACTTGATTGTAAAATACACTTTTTCA
>ML789421.1:393447-425852 GCA_009831015.1 Picea engelmannii
GTAGATCCTAGAGCTTAAACATGTCAAGCCATGAAGGAAATTCAACCAATAAAGCCCCTCTGTTCAATGGAACAAACTTTTCCTTCTGGAAAGTTAGAATGAGAACCTACATAATGGATTTAGGTGCAGATGTCTGGGATGTGTTAGATACTGGTTATGCAAAGCTAGTTGTACTAGCTAATAAGGATGACAAGCTATAATTCAGCTTCAACGCTAAGGCTATGAATGCTATCTTGAGTGTGCTTGTAGAAGAAGAATTTGTAAAAGTTATGCATTTAGAAACTGCCAAAGAAATGTCAGACAAACTCATTAGTAGTTATGAAGGTAATGAGAAGGTAAAAGATGGCAAGCTTCAAACCTACCGAGTATATTTTGAAAAGCTACAGATGAAAGAATATGAAACCCTTGGGAAGTATTTTCTAAGAATTGAAGATCTAGTAAATGCAATGAAAGAACTTGGTGAAAAAATTAAGGAACCCTCTTTAGTTCATAAAATTTTGAGATCTCTACCAGATAGATTCAACCCAAAGGTCTCAACTATAGAATAACTTAATGATATAAAGGCTTTGGCTTTTGATCACATGACTGGAGACAAAGATAAGCTTATGTCCATAAGTAAAAGAAAAACAGGAAATGTTATCCTTGAAAATGATGAACCAGGTAAAATCAAGGATAGAGGGATGGTGAGTTTGAGTAATGACAAAGGAGATGCCTAGTACATTCTACTTGTGGATGGTCTGAAACATAATTTTCTCAGTACAAGTCAAAAGTGTGACAAAGGCAGTGAAGTGGTGTTCACGTCCAAAGAGTGTAAGGTAAATGTAAACTCAGGACAAGTGGTGAATAAAGGCATAAGGACAATTAATGATGTTGATATTGAATCCTCCCCTACAAGTAAAGACGAAGACACATATACAAGAAAATAATGTTCAGTTAGCATCTATCCCATGGAAGAAGTAGAAGAAGAATCATGTCATAAGATGGAAGATGAAGTTCTGAAGGTTGAGAAGTCAAAAACCCAAAGCAAGTTTTTAAACATCTCCATGACCCTGGATAAGCTCTTGGATAGTCAGAGATCACCAAATGACAAATCTGGTATTGGATACAATAAGGAAGAAATCAGTACTCCTAAGAAACCTGATACAGGCCCTTCGTCTGTGAAAAATAAAAGCAGGTATGAGAGTGGTTGTAGCGGTTTTTTCTTGTGATTGAATATGGTCATAAAATCCTTGGATTGTATGCATCATGGAAGAAAAATGAAATTGCAGTAATAGAGATCGATGAGAATCAATGGGGAGATCCAAGTGTTGTTTGAAAAGTACGAGCTACATTTACGCAGTGTGTCAGTAGGACAACAACATCTTCAACAACAAAATTTTGTTTTACAAAATGATATACATGACATCATGTAGAGATAACAAGAGGAAATACCTTGTCAAGGAAATATAACCTTTTAGAAACAAAGGGGGGAAATAGTCAAAAGCAAAGAGATAATAGTGACATGGGGAGTCATCTAGTTATGACAAGAAAAGGTTGATGAAGGCGTCCTAGTAAGAGAGGTGAGAAATATTGAGTATTCTACAAAGGATACAGTGGAAGTTGAAGATGAACAGGTCCAAGAATCAGAAGGAGAAGACTCTGGTTTAGATACAAATGTTCTGCAGGACTCAAATAATAAAATACATCATGGTAGGGGGAGTTTGTGTTGGTTGAATATCTGATACCTCTTAAACATACTACAACATCTCCAGGGGAGCATGTTTTCTTTGACAATGATGTCAAAGGGGGAGAAAAGAAGTGGTCCACACCGGATGCTATAGTTGGAGGTCCAAACAAATTAGTGCATCCATTCAGGGTTTCCATCAATGCCAAAGGGGGAAATTTTTGGCATGTTTACAAGAAGAGCATGCTTGTCATTGATGGAAAGAACAACAACAACGATGGAATGTCTATAGGAAAGAACAACAACAATGATAAGATGTTTACAGTTATTTATGGCAAGAACAACAACGATGAAGGTATGGTTACAGGAAAGAATAGTAGCGACATTAGCAGGTTTACAGTTTGGAGACAGCAATGGAAAACAGGAAGGCAAGGAAGATCAGTAGCGATGATGGCATGGAATGATCAGAAGTGTAACAATGAAAATAAATAGTGATCGTTGGATCCCATTCAGAATTCCCAATGACCGTCAGATCCGAATCTAGATAGGAGGAGCGCAAAGATGGAGGAAAAATCTTGGGCATTAGATACGAGCGCAGGGTCCGACCATCGTTGGATCCAGGAGAACCTGCACGTTCTTTAAAGTGCTAGGAGAAGCAGGCTTACAAAATCTCAAAAGAAGGAGGACCATCCATCTTCAGGTAGGACACATGGTAACAGATAAACATTTCACTAACTGGAAAGTCAAAGGAAGGAGGTGCTCTAACCTCTTGAAATCGTGAAATGCGAAACCATGATTTAATATGAGTCGTTGATCAAAGGGAGATCCTGGACCATTGATCTGACTCCATTTCATAGTTTCAGATACCGAGAGTTGGAAGTGTCAAAACGCTTCATAACAGAAATGTCGAAATGCCAAAATGTGAAACGCCATGCTGAAATGCGAAACGCTGAAACACCAAACTGTTGATCTGACTCCATTTTGGAATTTCAGATACCGAGAGTTGGAAGTGTCGAAACACTTCATCACATAAATGATGAAATGCTGAAATGTGAAATGCCAAAATACCGGACCGTTGATTTGACTCCATTTCGGAGTTTTGGATACCGGGAGTTGGAGTTTCGAAACACTTCACCATAGGAATGTCGAAATGCCGAAATGCGAAAAACAACTTTTGGTGTAGGTTTCAGATACCGGGAGCTGGAGTGTCGAAACACTTCACCACAGGAATGTCAAAATGCCGAAACATCGAAATGAGTTTTCCAATAAGGCTATGGTCACAGCCAGTGGTCACATATGCGGAATATGGAGGAAGGCGCTAGTGAAACCAAGCTCCATTTCGGTGATCGTGACTTGGAGTGTTGAGACCCTTCATCATAGGAATGTCAAAATGTGAAATTATGAAAGCACTTTATGGATTCGCGCTTGGTTACCACCGGTGGTCACATCGTCGAAGAGCTGTAGAAAAGATCTTGAAGAGACAAGCTCCATTTCAGAGATTGGGACATGGAGAGTCGAGACGACTCTTCACAGAATCCTCGAAACGCGAAATGTGAAATGCTTGTTTAGAATTGGCCCCTGGTCATAACATATGGTCACACCAAATAAGGCTCAAGGGAGGAGCTAGCACAAATCTAATCTCCATTTCGGAGATCACGACTTGGAGAGTCGAGATGCCTCACAACAAGAATTGTTGAAATGTGAATTGCGAAAGCACCTTCTGAACAGGCATGTGGTCACCGCCTGAGGCCACATGTGAAAGGAAAGGTGAAAGGTTCCAGAGGCATAAGGCTCAAGAGGTTCACAGTGTAACTGCCAGAAACCATTGATTGTTTTTGCACAGAAAAATCAAAGAGGCCTGAGTGTGATTGCCAGAGGAGCTGAAGAGTCTCAAGGCATCTACGAGTGGAATGAAGATTGTTCATAGAGCTGATTGACAGATAAAAGACCATTGGAGCCTAGAACTGCAACAGAGGGAATGACCTCGACTATGACAGAGAAGACGAAGAGTCTCTACTGCTTGAGAGGCTAAGTTATCTCAGCATAACACCTAGTGATGATGGACGCATGGGTTTAACCACCAAAGAAGCTCAAGAGTTGTAATGATGATAGGCAGAGCACTTGACATGGAGAGAGCATGCAAAAGCATTGCACATATAGCATGCACAAGGTTCACAAAGACTATATGCACGCAGAACAAAGAAGAGATGAGTGTTTTTGTTGAGAGTGATTTAGGCGTGTAGAAGGAGGTAGTGTGCAGCAACTGAAATACAAAGAAGAGGAATGGTGCATTGAATGGACATGGCGCACAGAGCATAAAAGGAAGAAGAACAGAAAGTGCAAGGCATGTTTGCAGGAAGACAATGAGGTAGACAGAGAAGGGCAGTGTAGCAAAACAATGATGAGACTGGTAAGCCATTGATGAACATTATATCACTGTAATAACTTTTAGTAGAAAAGATTGATATTTCAGGGTGGTAGCGAGGTGCTAGGGAGGACTATTGTCCTCATATGTTCAAGTGGGTTCTTGAACACAGGAAGTTGTAGCTTCCATCTGGTTGCATCCAGAGAAACCAGGGTGGCAGGGTGGTGCAAGGGAGAACTGTTGTTCTCTGTTTTATAGGTTGGTGCCTGTGTGACTGGAAGTTGGTGCTGGAACACTTAGGGAGTTGTTGCTTCCTTCTAGTGGGTGCTAGAGAAACCAGGGAGTTGGTGCTTCCTTCTAGTGGGTGCTAGATAAACCAGGGAGTTGGTGCTTCCTTGTACTGGGTGCTAGAGAAACCAGGGAGTTCATGCTTCCTTCTAGTGGGTGCTAGAGAAACCAGGGAGTTGGTTCTTCCTTCTAGTAGGTGCTAGAGAAAACAAAGAGTTGGTTCTCTCAGCAAGTTGTAGCCTGCAAAACAGAGGTTGTAGCCTCATTATGAGTTGGTGCTCATAAGTATGATAATGTATAGAATGTAAATATTACTTATCATATAAAGAAGAAGAGGTTTTTACCCTTTATGGGTTTCCTCAGGAAATATATGTCTCTGTGTATCTCATATGTGTGAATGATGTTGAATGTTCTATTTCTTACTTCCCTGCATTATTGTGATCATCATTGAGAGTTTTGTAATGAATTTAAAATGAGCATAATTGTTTAAGCTCGGTAACAATTGATTCACCCCCCCCCTCTCAATTGTCCAACATTCTTCCCATTAGGTAGTGTCTCCATTTATTTAAAGCATGCACTATGGCTGCCAACTCCAGATCATGAGTGGCTTAGATCCCTTCATGATCTTTAAATTTCCTGTGTTTAAAACATATCAGAAACCCATTCTGGCTGAGGACTCCACCCAGTCCTTATTTTCATGCATCTGTTCAAATCGAAAATTCATCATTTGGATCTCCAATATTCAGAATTGGAGCACTGGTTAACAATTGTTTCAATTTCTAGAAGCTCATTTCACATTCTGTTGTCCATTGAAACTTCTTCCCCTTTTTTTGCAAGGAAGTGATGGGATGAGATATTCTGAAAAAGATTGCAATGAACCTTCTGTAGTAGCGAGCTAGAGCCATGAAGGATCTGACTTTTGTCACACTCTTAGGTGTTTTCCACCCTTTAATGGACTCAATCTTTTTAGGGTCCACTATTATCCCTTCTTCAGATATGGTATGCCCCAAATAGTGAATTTTGTTTTGATAAAATGAGCACTTGCTCAATTTGGAATACAACTGATGCTCTCTTAGAAGTTGCAACACCATCCTCAAATGATTCTCATGTTCTTCTTCTGGTTTGGAATATACAAGGATTTCATATAAAAAGACAATGACAAACTTGTCTAAATATTCTCGAAAAACACCATTCATTAAGAACATGAAAACAACTGGTGCATTTGATAACCCAAATGGCACCACTGTGAACTCATAATGACCATACCTTGTCTTGAAGGTGGTCTTGTTGACGTATTCCTCTTTAATCATTACCTGATGGTATCCCTACCTGAGATCTATCTTTGAAAATATCCTTTCATTCTTCAACTGATCGAAGAGATCATCAATCCTTGGTAGAGGATACTTGTTCTTTATAGTTACTTTATTTAACTGCCTGAAGTCAATGCACAATTTCAAGGTCCCATATTTCTCCTTCGCAAATAACATTGGCACACCCCAAAGTGAAACACCTGGGAGTATGTACCCCTTATTTAAAATTTCTTCAAGATGCATTTGCAATTCTTCTAGTTCTAGTGTACTCTTTTTGTAAGGAGTCTTTGATACTGGAGCTTCTCCAGGAATTACATTTATAGAGAAATCAATATCTCACTTTGGGGGTAGTCCTGGTACCTCCTTGAACACATCTTCAAAATATTCTAGGACTACATGATCCTCCATATTTGGTGCCTTATCCTTAGATGCTTCCCCCATATGGGCTGCAAATATTTGGCAGCCCTTCATGTAACACTTCTTTAGCTGCATTGTTGAGATTTATCAGACAGTAATTGCCTTGGGAATTCCTTGGACTGCTCTCTAATTTCCTTCCTCATCCAATCAAGTGAATTCCCTATTATGACAATATAATATTGTATGGTGTTGGTCCAACAAATCCATACCAGTTAGGAAATCATATGATCCCAAAGGAAAGATGTTCAAATATTCCTTGGTACTCAATCCATTCATGCCCACTAGACATGATTTAACCAACTCAACAACCTTTCTCTTGGCTCCTGTAGCCAGCTACACCAACCAATATTTCCCATGCTTTCTTCTTGGTAATTGAAATATGTCTACTACCTTATGCTATATATAGCTATGACTAGCCCTCGAAATCAATTAAAATAGTAATGGTTATTGATGATCCCTTCAACTTCAATCACGTGTGATTGAAACTCAACTTGCTTGTTTTCCAGGGCTGCATAGATCCTAAGAACTCTTCTACCCATGTACTCCACTATTTCTTCTTGTTGAACATGGTGAACAAATGTCACCCTATCCTTTCTGTGAGAGAAAAATCTATACTTATGATCTCCATTACAGCCCCAACATTGCATAAGTGTCTTCTTTGTCCTTTGCCCACCTACTTCAGCCATCTTGGCCTCCCTCAAAATTAGTTTTCCTTGAGGAATATTTCTAAAAAATGGTGGCTTGTTCCTCTTCATCATCTACTCCTTCTTAAAATTCCTCTTGTCTTCCCAAGATCTTTGGAAAGTAAGCTTTCATTTATGTTGATCATATAAGCATTTTCATATCCTTATAGTTTCTACCAGAGTCTTGGGATCATCATACTAGATTTTTTCACTGATAAAAGGTGGTATCCCACTCAGATATCTTTGGATATTAATTGTCTCATCCTTAATGAAAGGGACATACTTCAAAAGATCTAGAAATCTCATTTCATATTCATCTATATTCATGCTGCCCAATTTGAGTTCATCTATATTGTGGGTCTTTTGTCGATCAAGAATCCCTACGGATCTATCTCTGAGCCCTGTTTTGTTCTACAATTTACTTTCGGTGCTAGCCCCTTTTTCCTTCATCCCTTCCTTCACATGTGACTACGATTGTGACCAAGTGCTAATAGTTGGGTGCTTATCCCGAGCCTTGAAACTTCGAGGCTTCAGAGCTTCAGAGGTTTCCCATTCCACACATCACAAACATCACATAACCTTGAACAACGATTTCATAGAGGATGGTGGATCTACGGTCCACATTCTCTGTTAATATCTATGGTGGGTAGGATCTTCGAAACTTCGGGCTTCAGTAGTTTCCCAAAAAAATTATAACAAATCTCCCAGAGTGTCGAATTGGTGAACTCGCAAAGTGGGGTTGATCAACAGTTCAAGACTTCCTAGCATCCTACGACTGACATTTACTACGTAACTCTGGGTTTCGGGAGTTCTCGATTGTCCATACTCTCAATCCTTCTGGAGTGCCAAGTATTTGGACAACGACATTTGTTTCCAAATGTCATTTCCCAATCAATGGTCGATATTAACTCTAGCCCTTCGGGATTCATACTTCAGGGTTTCGAGACTTCGAATATTCTGGTGTTATAGGATAAATTGGTATATGCAGACACTAACAGATCTCCCTATATCCACCTATATCTAGAACAAAACAGGACAGGACATGACTCTTTCCCTAAGTTGAAATCATCGAATCTACTACCAGGAATAAATGAGTGACATAGCTTTATATCACTTGCTTAGGTCTTTTTTATTCCTAATTCGCTTTCGTGCTCTTGTGAGATCAATTCCAAGACAACACAAACCAACCAAAGTGAAGATAGCAAAGTATATTCAATGACAACCTATGCATATGATCAAGGAGTTATGCGATAAAATAAGAGTGATTTTATGGGAAAGGGACATGCCATTGTATTGTATTAAGTGAAAGTAGAAGATACAACTAGATCACCTTGATGTTGCAAGCTTCCTTTCAGTGTTCCTTGGTTCCAACACACACACTTGCTCTACAATTTCATGAAGAAAATCTAGTATGGCGTGATGGACAAATGAAGGCCTCAAGCTTCAATTCAAATAGGGTTGCTCACACAATTCTTTCATCAATTCTACATTCAATATTGCTTAACCTCTTCCTTGAGAAACCCTTCATTATATAGGAGAAGGAGAGATGGTTAAAGGGATGAGGATGATCCCACTAAATCTGAGAAGTTAGTAGGATGCCAACCATGTGAATTCCAACTCATTTTCTAGAAGATCCTCTTCTAGAACCTTCATAATTTCCTCTTCCTTTTAAGATTTAAAACAGGTTCTCACCCTACCTATAGAGAAAACTGTGAACACCTCATAGGCTAGGTATAGGGTTTCCTACGAGAATCAATATTCTCTCACCCTACAACATAGTCATCCTGCAAACTCATCTTAAAAATATGTTTTATGGAAGAAGACAATAGTCACTTTTCTCAGGAAAAAGGTCTTATGTGAGCCTGAACACATAACTGTAGAGACACCACCAGAGTGACCAAAATAATGTGTAATAGAATGCCCCCAAAATTATGAGGCTGGAACTCATGATAGCCGAAATACTTGGTAAAATGTGTGTGTGTGTCAGAAACAAGGAGCGCACCTAATCAGAAACATACAAACAATGAAGCATATGTAGAATATAATACCAGTTCTGAGGTAGGAATTCCCATGCTCAGACTACAAATGAATGAAATCACCAATTTAGGCCATGGCCACCAATCATACACCATGGATCCATGTAATCAAAATGTTGCATAGCCACCAGGAATACACTATGGATCTATGTGCTAGAAGACTCAGATGAAGACATAGCCATGCGACATACAAAGTGGATCTATGTGTCAATACAAATCATAAATACTCCCTCGTAACCTGGACCAAAAAGATGATGCCCAGGGTTTTCAATCCCGTCATCTAAAATTACGAATCTAGCCATGTGATTACATGTGTCGAAGTCGAACATGGTATAAACCACTTGATTACCGGTCAGTGATGAAAATCATTAACAAGTGCGAGGGAAATCACCATTGATGTCAATGACTCCCAAGGTAGCTAAGTACAATCCGAATGAATGTGAATTAATGAGTTAAAGTCGAGCACTCGACAGAATCTCTCGATCAAGGATCAATGATGTGAATCCACTGTCGAAAGCGAAGAGACCTTCCATTAAGGCATGTAGGTTCTAAGGTACTAAATGATTTCTGAGTCTTATTCCCAGATAATGAGTTCGAGTCAATGGAAAAAGACTTGTCACAAGAGGGCCTTGATGTATCCCACATCAATGACACGAAATAAGTAACATATTTTGAGGGTAAGTCAATGTATGAATATGATTTGAAATGGACACAGGGAAGGCCGACATGGTAAGAATGGACAACTACAGATGGACGACTCAATGGAGGGCTTGTTTGGACTTCTCTTGAACATATGAACGACACAACAACAGTCTTGGAAGCATGACTCAAAGATGACCCAAGATATGACCTTGTAGTAAGTCAGACGAGAGACAAATGGATTTCCCAACCTGGATTCAAATGACAAACAGGGAGTGCCATGTTCAAGAGTGATGCTTACTGCCACTAATACAAATACAAAGGCATATCCCTTTACCAAAATTTCCCCCACCATTTATGGCGACTACCTCTTTATTTTTACACAAGCTTGAGAAGGATAGCATATGTTTGTTGATGTAAGCTCATCCTTCAGACGAGTCCCTCAAAGTATGTTTAACGAACCCTAAGAAGGAGTGGTTTGGTCCCATAAGGGCCTTTCAATGTTTGTTTAACGAGTCCAAAGTTAGAAAACTCGAGTGTTTTTCATGTTTTGAGAGTCTGAGAAAAACTTAAAGAGAACTCTCTCAGTTCATTTTTCGTAAATTAGTTCAATGAGACCGAAAAAGTGATAAACCATTGCCCATCAAATGTTTTCTTCAAATACTTTTACGAGCATGAAAAGAACAAGATATATCGGCAATATTTTTCGTGTTTTCATTGTTTTCGTGTTAGCGTGACGAGTACGAAAAGACAACACAAGTATACTCAGTTGCATTCTCATGTATTTTCAAGCACAAGAATGAACGAAGACTGAGATTGAGGTTTTCCCTATAAAACCCTAAAAAGGTACTCTTACATGTGACGAATATAAAAAGAGAAAAAATTCTCATACACCATCGTTCAGACTTCTAGGTTAGTCATCTGCAAAAAAACTATGCTCACAAATCCATTAGGGTATTAGGTTTTTATGCAAAAGTAATAAAAACAATATAAAAATCAATGAAAAATAGTAAAAAAGTGAATAAATATGGGTAAAAAGGTCTTTTTACCATTTCATTGTCACTTTGCCAAAAACTTGTCCAACACACCTCCTTTTTTCCCAAATTTCATCGGTCGATTGCGAGAGCTTCAAGTGATCATTTAGAAAACAGTTTTGGCCAACGAAGTAATCTCCTGATTCTTCAACTTTTTCATGGATTACTTTTGATTTTTATTGGCAAATTCTAGAGTTTTGAGTCCATTTTAGACCTGGTAGGTGCACTCAGGCATTCCCGTAGGTGGGTCATTTGGGACCTACGAGAGTCTAAGATTTTCATTCGTGGGCTTTAGTGCACCTGCGAGAATCTCTCATTATGCAAAAGATTCACCTGCGAGGGCCGAAAAGTGGTTTTTTGTGCAAGTTTTTACTCAATAAAAAATTATTCAAGAGGTTAAAAATAGTTTCTAACTTCCTTCTCATGGCTTCATTGCAGGTATTGATCATCACGATGTTGGAATGGAGGGAAAGGTAACACGAGGAGGATGATTCCATTACCGAAAATGATCCACGTACAGTTGCTTCCATCCAGGAATGTGGGTTCTTAAAAGTTTTCAGGATCAAGGGCATGAGAGCCCAACTCAGGTTGTTAGAGTACCTGGTCCACAGGTGGGATGTTGACCAACAGGTATTTCATGTATGGGTCCACATGCTTACACTAGATATCGAGGATATCTATTTTTTGACGGGGTTGTCACGATGTGGATCCCATGCGACTCTAACTGGAGGTAGGGGTGGTGTGATTCCTATGAGTGAGTATGTTCACCAACATTGTGTTCCTGAGGCAGAGAGAAGCAAGGGTAAAGTTTCCATTTGGGGGGTCCAAGACTTTACCCTGCAGACTATCGTGTTTACCATTGCACGCATGGTTGGGAGTGTAGCTCCACACATGGCTCTCCAAAGATATTTCCAATATGCAATAGAGTTCATAGAGCCTCGGGTTTTTAAATGGTGAGATGCGGTTCTCCGCAACATGAAGAGGCAACTAACAAAGTGTAGAAGGGGCGACTTGAAGCATTTCAGGTATGGGTCAATTTTGGTGTCTTTATTCCTTGAGAGGTTCCCACTGCTACACCTACAGGTGGATTGGGGTTTACTAGCTCCATAAGATCTGAGGATGATGAGGTGGTGTAACCTCATGTTCTGACACGTAGCAAGCCCTATTATCAAATATAACGATTCATTTTTTGACTAGTTGAGGCCCCAGATGCTAATGGTTGATGACTATGCCTATGATGTCTTGGATTTATGAGGAGATGCAGATTTGGTTTTGCCCGAGGATGCTCAGTGGGGTGACTTAGGTAAGAAGTACACATTTTGTTCTTTTTTAATGTTTTTTGCAAATTTTATTATATAAAATTCTTTTATGTTTGCGATCCAAGGACTAATCCAAAATTTCTTTTGACAACAAAGATGTGGGGCCATATCGACCGCCAGAGACATATCCCATTCAGAGGCGAGGGGAAGTGGCTCAAGTGGAAATATGGGATGTTGAGGACTACGAGGCAATTGAACAAAACTTAGAGGGACTAACTGCATATGTCCTGGACATCACTATTGGAGATATCCCGAGACGCTATCAGCACCATACTATGGGCGTGTCCAAGCCTCTTAGTCGAATGCTCCGTAGGGTAGCCCGAGAAGTTGTGTGTTACCGTGAGCATCATCCATGATGCTATTTTGTAGAAGCCACAAGCTTCATATTTTAATATTTTGGTCTTTGGACAAAAACTTTTTATAAAAATCTTTTGATCATTATATACATATATACAGCTTCTACCGGCTTATTTTGTGTTGTATAATACATGTGATGTGTGATTGGTTTTATAAATGTCTCAGATGTTTGTCTAACACATAATTATCTAAAGAATCAGTCAATGTATTTAGACATCTAGGAATGTGCTGATATTTGATATAATCAAAATAACATTCCAAGAGGCGAATTTGTAGATATACCCGTAATAAAGTAGGACTTTGGATAGCATAGACATTACTTAACTGTAGAACTACTAGCTGCGAATCGAGTCGTATAACCAAGTGGCAGATACCAAGTGAAATAACATCAGTCAACAATTCGATGACGACACTATATTCTGCGATATTATTGGTCGCACGACTGAGGCAAACACCTTGTAGATTGATGAGTTCATTTTTAGGTGCGTAAATTTCCCATGAGGTAGAAGCTAAGTTCTGAGTACTATGACTAGTGCCATCGGTGAAGCCAATGTGGGATAGCGAAGACTCCAACATTTGGAAACCAAGCACAATGCAAGGTAATCCGTCGAGGGTAGAAACCAAATAATGAAAAAGCACACTAAAGTGACACAAAAGAGTATGATACAATAAAATATAAGCACTTATGCATAGATGACCTAAGCATAGTACTTCTTTAAGTAAATCCCATTTCTGGGTTCACTCAAAGGGATACCATCATAGTCCATTAACTTGTAGGCTCCTTTCTCCAACACTCGTTTGATGATATAAGGACCTTTCCACATAGCCTCAAATTTTCTGGCTCCTAACAAATCCCGATATTGTTCATAAAGGAGAACTAGATCTCCTTCAGAGAACATGCGTGGTTTGACATGTTTTTCATATTGGGCTTTGATGTGTTTATTTTGGGTTTCAATAACTAGGGTGGCATCACGATGGGTTTCATCTAATTGCATAAGATACAACAAACGTTCTTCTTTAGCAGAAGTGTTTGGGAGAAGTTCAACGATGATATTTAGAGATGGTATCTCACATTCAATCGGCAAGATGGCTTCTATACCATAAACTAACTGGAAAGGTGAAAACCCGGTAGTAGACTTGACAAATGTCCGGTAATCCCACAATGCCGAAAACAACATCGTGTGCCAACTAGTTTTGTGAATCCCTATCATTTGTCGAAGCATATTAATGAGGACTTTGTTTATTGCTTCAATTTGCCTATTGGCCTGTGGTTAATAGGGTGTTTATTTTTCATTGCGAAGACCCAACTTTTCGGTGAGTTGGGACATCATGAAGTTTCTAAAGTGGCTACTGCGATCAATAATGACATCTTGGGGAACACCAAACCGAGTAATGATATGATTGAATATGAATAGTGCTTCATTCTTTCCCGTATTGTTGAATGTCGACATTGCCATGGCCCACTTCGTAAATTAATCTACAGCTACAATAATATATCCATGCCCCTTGGACAAGTGAGGGTGACATTTCATGAAATCGATACCCCATTTCACAAATGGTCCAACTGAGACTACAGGGTGTAAAGGAGTAGGGTGTGATCGTATTTTGTTTTTGCATGTTTCGAAAGCGTGGAATTTTTGGATAGCGATAATACAATATTTGAATAAAGAAGGCCAAAAATATCCATCTTGTAGGATCTTTTGGACAATAGCATCCCCAGACATGTAACCACGACATGCTCCAGAATGGCAGTCATTCAAGGCTTTCTTGGCTTCGTCAAATGTGAGGCATCGTAGAAAAATTGAGTCAATCCCATGATGATAAAGAGTATCACCAAGGATAATATACTAACGAGCTTGGTAATGTATTCGACGACAGTCAGTGCTGGACAAATCGGGCCAGAAAGTTTGAGTTTGGAGATATATAATGATATCCCCATACGAAAGATCATCAGAACGGATCAGAAAGAGGGATTCATCGGGTAATGAATCCTCTGCTACATTTTTCGTCTCAGAACAGGGAAGGTCAGATATCAATTCGGTAAACACCAAGGATTTCTTGGACTTAGCGCGTTCAAACTCTAAGTCGAACTCTTGGAGTATTACGATCCATTTGGAGTATTTGCCCCCTAGAAGTGGGCGTGTAAGAATGTGTTGCATAGGGTTACAGTTGGAAATCACAGTAGTCTTGCGTAAAAGGATATAGTGTCAGAAACGTTGGACAGCTTGGACGACTGCCAAGGAAAGATTTTCAACATTTAAATACTTGGTTTCGATAGTTGTGAGACTCTGACTCAAATAATAGATGACTTGATCATCATGAGAATCATCCTCCTGGACTAAAACCATAGCAATCGTAGAGTCTGAGGCTGCAAGATAAAGGAAATAATCTCGACTATAATTGGGTGGGAAAAGTAGTGGGGTATGGGTTAAAGTCAGTTTCAAAGCGTCGAAATCTTTGTTGGTAGTGGTATCCCATACAGACTCAGAACCTTTTTTGAGAAATCGAGTAAATCCAAGGGTTAACTCAGCATAGTTTGGGATGAAACGACGTAGAGAGTTTTCTTTCCCTTGCAAACTCTATAGCTGACAAAGTGAGGAAGGAGGAGGGAGATTAAGAATCGCCTCGACCTTCAAAGGATATACCTTGATCTCCTGACATGAAACAATAATTCCTAGAAGTTGGTCAGATTCTACACAAAAAACACATTTGTGGGGATTTAATCATATACGGTAAAACCGACATCGAAGGAAAATGGCTCAAAGGTGTGTTGGATGATCTATATAGTGCATGGACCAGAATAAGTTGTTGCCTGACTGAAATAAGTCATTTCTTGACGGTTTTAGCATTTGGGTATGTCTTAATTTCATGTACAACAATGTCGGGGTCAATACCTGACATTTATTCATAGATCCATGTGAAGACGTCACATAATTCTTGGAAAAGAGACTTGTAGGTGACAATTTCGTCATGGGAACACGAAGCTCCAATATGCATGTTGGGCCTCAAAATAGTCCCTATTATCACTCCATTATTCACCAATACCTTCACATTACTTCCATATTAACTTCATGTCACCTTCATTCCACCTCCACACCATTACATTTATCTCATCATTGGGTTATAACTATGCTTTTCCAAAGTTTATTAATTCTTAACATTTTAAAGTGGATTTGTGGTTAAAATTTAGAAAATAATATACTTATACTTATACATAACAATTAGAATGAGTTTGGTGACATGTGTAGGTGATTTGGAAGCTTCCAAGACACTCTTATGTGGCCTCCAATACTCAAATTCGAATTCCCTTCCAGATATGGAAGGAGATTTGGATAAAGGTCAAAGAGGATATGTGTCTCATCATTAGCTATTTGGTTGTAACTATATGAGATTTTCATGGATCTAGGGAGAGAATAGTGGATCTCCATTAATGGGGTATCTTCTTATGTTCTTGTATAAATAGGAGAGCCTTCTCCTTTCAAAAGGCATGTGTGAAATTTGGGAAATGCTCATGTTTTGAATTGATAGGTTGGTTCTTGAGGTTAGTAGAGAGGATATCTTATATTGGAATGAAAATGTAATCATATTCTTTTGAATACAAGACATGCTTCCATTTTGATCTCTATATTGTGTTAAGATTATGGTGTACTTACTGAAGGATGGAAGGGCCCCCATGCACTGATGACAGTACACCTATGTGTTGTATATAGTAGGTAAAATTTGTCATTTGTATATTCATGTTATTTTATCTTTATGTTCTTTTCTTTAGTAGTTTAGGATAGAAAACTTCAAATCCTCGCACATATTGTGTTGTGCCTCTAAGTTTATGAGCTCCTGGTTGACATTAAATCATTGAGAAATTTATACGACATAGATTGCACTCAACAATGCACATTTTCAACAACTCTAGGTTTGATGGATATGTCAAGGGGGATGGTGGA
The DNA here is from genome assembly GCA_009831015.1 of Picea engelmannii. NCBI lineage: Eukaryota > Viridiplantae > Streptophyta > Pinopsida > Pinales > Pinaceae > Picea > Picea engelmannii. The sequence goes on from ML789421.1 coordinate 409,500, forward strand.
TGAGATATTACTTAGGTTCCCTTTGTAGAACATATCATGTGTAGACTCGGGAACGGTAGAAATGACGACAACGGTCGACGAAGTTGAGATCTATTGGTAACTCTCAATGGTGTGTCATTCCAGGAAGAGAATGGAACGATGATGTCCATCGTCCCAAGGGGTATATTCCATGGACATAACAAACATAATCATCTCGTCTATAGGAAAAATGACGCGGAATGGATCCGAAGATAAATCAACAAGAGAGCAGGTAGAAAGGGTTGTCAATTGAATGGCTTGATAAGCGGATTTGACCGGACTTAAAGGAATTTGGTCTCCATAGAGAAGATGATCACCATGGTTGGGTGCTATCCATGGGTCGTAAGATGCAGGGGTTTCATGAATAGAGGTGGAAATCATGTTTATCGAGGCGACAAACGAATGTGGAACATCGGGTGGTGGAATGGGGAAAGTACCCACCAAAGAGGAATCTTTAAGAAAATCGACACCGACATTCTCATATCCAGGGGGTGTTTTTGCAATGAAAGGTACGTTGCTGGTATGTGAATCATATTTAAAGAAGGCCAATTGGTCCACCGTAATTAATTTTCCTTGATCTGGGAAACGTATGAAACATAAAAGAGTGGACACAACTGCGCGCATGGAATTGATCTAGATACGGCCAAGTAAAAGGTTGTAATCAAGAGGAGCGTCAGAGACCTCAACTTCCATGTTGACCATTTTTCCTTCTAACGTAATAGGAAATGAAGGTAGGACATTGTAAGGCTTAAATTGAGATCCATTAAAGGATTTGAGTGTGTTTTGTGATTCGGTTAAGGGGGGAGATTCGATGGATTTCCAACAGGCAATAGACATGACACACGTCGAGGCATCCTCATGAATAATTGTTCTACAAATGTTCTTTTCGGAGACAATAACTTCTATTTGAAAGGTGATTTGAGGGGGTAACCTTGGAATGTGATCTTCCCAGTAAAAAATTATTAAATTTGTATCCATGGGGTTGATTCCACCAATAGCTTTTAACAATGCCTTCCGTTGTGTAGGAAAACTCTGAATGACTTCGAGGACTGACATTGTGGACGGTGGTTGGGCCAGATCTTTGACAATACTGTAGTTCTGGGCAGCATGTGCATGAGGATTGAAAGAAGACTTTTAGACAACAACCTTTTGGGGAGGATGAAGAACTATATCTAGGCTCGGTCATTCGAGATGAAGATGAAAATTGGTAGGTGGAGTCATGGGATATGGTTGGACCAACGAAGGAGGTATTTCATCAACCTTCTCTTCGGAAGAAGAATAATCTTTGGCTCGAGTGGTAAGTGTGATCAGAGATATGAGTGGCTTTGGTTTGTTTGAAAGAACTCAAAAATTTGGTTCTCATTTCGTAATGGATCGGTAACTGGTATTGGGTGAGGAAATCCATGGTGAGGGTGTTAAAGTCGGTGAATAAGCCTCATGGTAATTCTATATACCACTTCGCGGTGGAACCTATGAGATTTCTTTGAAAAAGACGTAAACGAATAGAGTCATCCATCAAAGAGTTGGATGAACACAAAAGGTGGAAAGTCATTACATGATTGTTCGGGTCGTCTGCTGGTTTACCATCGAATTTAGGAATGTCGGATGGTAGTTTGGCCGATATCACGACCCATTGAGGAGAGTGATGGATTGGATCATTTAAAATTCTCGACAGATCAGGGAGGTCAAGGGTGGATAAGAAGGGTAATTGTCTATTCACGTGTGGGTACTGGTGACTTTGGGGAGGGAGCTTCGTAGGTATACTAGTAGGACCATAAGCAGTTTTCATATAATGTGAAGATCCAGGAAGATTCGGTTGTTGGTGTGGAGGTAGGTGATTTATAGGGTTGTATTGGTTGGGTTTGTTTCCTTGAACAGGGGAGTGGGGTTGAGCGTTTGAGCCCCAAATAGGATTGGACGTACCCAGATATGGTTGGCCTATACTAGGGGGTATGAAAGAGCTATCTTGAGGTTGTTACCCCCCAGTCAAGTAAGGATTGTTTTGGATAAGATAGTTCCAATAATAGGCCAAGGATGCAGGTATGTTCTGTCCAGTGGGTGGGGTAGGTGGGGGTTGCCCTCCAATCAGGGGTTCTGTTCCAATTGGGATTTGACCTCCAGGGTGAAAATGTCTGCCAACAGGAATCTGGTAATTAGTTGTGAAAGATTGAATGGTTCCACTAGGGTCGGTTCCTCTGATAGGGGATGGAAGAGACCATCTATAAGGGGGTTGAGGAAGTGTCGGAATAAAACCATAAACAAGATGGTGCCCAAAAGGAGTGGAAATGCTAGGAGTCCCAGATGGGATTTGTGTAGGAACGAGAATAGAAGAATTCAACCCATGATATTCAGGAGGAAGCGTCGGGGTGAGTTTGGGAGAAATCGGGGTGCCATTGGGGGCCTGGATAGCCACCCTATTCCTAGTATGAAGCTTCATAGTATCTGGGACCATTGTATAATGGGCCATTTTAAGGGGGATAGTCAAGATGTGGTCGACTGACGGAGCGTCTGAACCAGGAAAATAATAGGCAGTAGTAAAAGGTATTGTGTCTGGATCGAATGTTTTAGGCAGCTCAAGTGTGACAGTGATATCAACACCTGCTCTTGAGCCAAAGAGATCCCATCTAAAAATTCCAGTAGTCCAAAAATGATCTTGACCCTCAGGTCCTGTGAAAGGTCCGATTGGTAATCTAGAAGACTCAACAACTATTTCTCTGGAATACTTCACTTGAAAAATACATCTCACAGAGTCGGGAGGAAGTCGAAAGTCCTCTCGCGAATTGGTAATTCAGAATCATTCTAAAGAGTTAGTTATTTCCACTTGTGGAGTGGCAATGTATTGGACTTCACTCTTTTGAGAAGATCCCTTTGGTGAGTTGGTAGGCAAGGGTTGAGAACCTTTTAGATATTCTGGGGGTAGTCCTTGCATAATACATCAATGGCATGGAGGGTCAATTGTGATATCATTAAAATATTACAAAAGAAATTCTATGGACAACTTAGGTAAATAGACAACACGTGCTAGTAAAATCTAGGAACCAAAACCAAGCAAAGAAGACCTTCCAATTCTAAAGTCACTAATTGGTGATGAAATCCAACGTCGTGACGTTGAGACAAGAAGGGGTTGGGCTAGGGTGGAAAATTTATGTTGACGACCTGCTTAATAGACTTACACCCTGGTGCAAGCTCCCACAAATAATTGTGGGTATACCCTCCAAGGAGCTTGAGTGAGTCTGGCCAATGTCGATTCCAGGTACCATGAAGACTTACCCCTCCATAGTCACTGTGTGTAAGACACTAAGAAGATAGGCTACTAAGGTTACCACAAACAATAATGATGCATGGGGAAACAGTCGACAGTTCGATCCACATGTAAGGCCAAGGTATCTAGCCCAAAATCAACTTGAGAGGCTTCCACTAATCATTGTGGGTATATCTTCAAGCTACCCCCGTAATATGTGCAATATCTACACCGAGATCAACAAAGCAGGGTGAGTAACTCTGTCAATCTCAATATGACCTCAGCTTTGACCCTTATGTGAGAAGGGCTTCCCAGGACAAAATGCTACAAATGGAATTTGACACTCCCTATCACAAGATACTATTGTGTGTTTTGTGCTTTGGAGAGTGTGTCTCATTTCCTATTCCAAATCTCTAGTCTAGCTAATGTTGGTGCAAAAGAGCCCTAGAAAAAGTTACTAGTTGAGTTTTAAAAATTGTGCAATATTATTTAAGGTTGTTGTTACTCAAGAGGGAGACAGAAATGAAACCGGTGTTGTGTAAGACTTTGACCCAATAATGCATAAATAGAAATGAATGGTACAAACTTTTGTTCGATGAATTCTATCTACAACAGGGAGAAATGAGTTTTTCTGAAACAATGCAAACTACAATGTACAATTCTCTTTTCAAATGTAGTACCAAACAATCATTGACAATGTAAATTCACTATTCATTCTCTTCTCTTTCAATGTTTTAACACCAATATTGTCTTAATGATTGCTTAAAATAACAAGACTTTAAAATTATTATTTTTTTTAGAAACCAAAAATAGGGATGGAACTAAGAAAAGGTAAGCAACAAAATGAAAATAAAATACTCAATAAACACCAAAATCAAATCTTTCAATGGAGATAAAAATAAAAATCGACAAGAAAAAGTCTCTTCAAATGTATATGGACAAAGAGATTTTCCAATTAGTAAGCAATCTAAAGAAATAATAATCTCAAATTTTAATCCGATCAAAGACTTTTGACCAAACAAACACTCAGATCTCAAAATCCGAGATTATACCCTCGTTGGTAAAAGGTCGAGAAGTAAAAACTATGAAAAATGATTAAGAATAGTTTTTGATCTCCGAAAACTAATCGACCGAAAGATTTGAAGTCAAGAAACAGTCAAACACTGGAAAAATAAGTTCTTCCTAGATGACCAAACAAATTTGGGCATCAAAGAGAACAAGAAGATCTGATCGAAAACTTTTACAAATGGGTTCACAACCTAGTAGTGGAGTACAGTGGGAGAATGAGGTATTCTCACAGTCTAGACACTGGCAGGGTGCGAAAAGGTTGCACTGGACTAAATAGTAGGGTGCAAGAATGAATGATTCTCAGAGGCTATAGAGAGGTATAATGCGAGAAGGGTTGTAAATTATGAAAACTTGGAGAAGGGACAAAAAAATTGAGTGAACTTCTAGGTCAAGAGAGTCTATAAGGGTCTCCTACAGACTCAAAGACTATTTGGAAATGAAAAATGTAGACCAAGAGTAAATGGCCAACAAAAGACAACAAAATTGAGTTGTATCCCCAGTGGAGTCACCAATTTTGTTATAGGATAAATCGATATATGTGGACACTAACAGATCTCCCTAGATCCACCTGGATCTAGAATAAAACAGGACAGGACATGACTCTTTCTCTAAGTTGCAATCATCGAATCTAATACCAAGAAGGAATGAGTATCATAGCTTTATATCACTTCCTTAGTTCTTTGTTGTTCCTACTTCGCTCCAGTGCTCTTGTGAGATCAAGTCCAAGACAACACAAACCAACCAAAGTGAAGATAACAAAGTATATTCAATGACAACCTATGCATATGATCAAGGAGTTATGCGATAAAATAAGAGTGATTTTATGGGAAATGGACATGCCACTGTATTGTATTAAGTGAAAGTAGAAGATACAACCAGATCTCCTTGATGTCGCAAGCTTCCTTTCAGTGGTCCTTGGTTCCAACACACACACTTTCTCTACACTTTCATGAAGAAAATCTAGTATGGCTTGATGGACAAATGGAGGCCTCAAGATTCAATTCAAAGAGGGTTCCTCACACAATTATTTCATCAATTCTCCATTCAATCTTGCTTAACCTCTTCCTTGAGAAACCCTTCATTATATAGGAGAAGGAGAGATGGTTAAAGGGATGAGGATGATCCCACTAAATTTGAGAAGTCAGTAGGATGCAAATCATGTGAATGCCAACTCATTTTCTAGAAGGTCCTCTTCTAGAACCTTCGTAACTTACTCTTCCTTTTAAGATTTAAAATAGGTTCGCACCCTACCTATAGAGAAGACTGTGAACACCTCGCAGGCTAGGTATATGGCTGCCTGCGAGAATCAAGATTCTCGCACCCTAAAACATAGTCAGCCTGGGAAGTCATCTTAAAAATATGTTTTATGGAAGAAGACAACAGTCACTTTTCTCAGGCAAAAGGTCCTTATGAGAGTCTGAACACATAACTGTAGAGACACCACCAGAATGACCCAAATAATGTGTAACATCGAGGTTCCAAGACTTTGGAGGATTTCTTGTTCCCACTCAATCATGAACCATTTATTCTGGAGTGTGAAGTCCCGAGAGCTTGGGATCTGATGCTACGTGTCCTCTATGACCAATGGTTGAGATTAACTCCAACCTTCAGGCCTTTGGGAGTTCTTTACTCAATGCTAAATGTAACACCTTTCCTCTAGAGTACCAAGTTTCCAAACTTCACAATCTGGTGCCACGCGTCTACTGGGGTGAATTTATCATGGGCCTGATCTAGTTGAATTCTTCACCCATATCTTAACTACTTTATCTATACATCAGGAACCCCACTACCCATTCTCAAGAGGAATTCCACGTGGTGAAATACTAGAAGTGGGCATGTGGCCCAATATGATGGGTGACACGTTTCACATTCTAACTGGCATTTCTACCTTCCAAAGGTTCTTAACTCACTGACATGTGGCACACATCCCATGTTTCCATGTCATCCCTGGTGACATCTGCAAGTCACGTCACTTTCAGACTTTGGGTTTCAAAATATTTACATTTGAACACTCCAATTCTTATGAACGTTGAACTCCTGAACAAGCTAATCTTATGACACATGTCCCTTTTGATGAACAGTCCATATTATCTTTGTACTTCTGAACTTCAAGAGTTTTCACTCTAGTACACTCCAATTCTCCCAAAGTAATGAACTTTCGAACTCATGTGAGATCTACAACTCACAATCACTTGCATGCAGATCTAACAGATGAGATATGTTCCTCACCACTGCACCTTACTTCTTTCTCTTGACTCATTCTAATGACTATGATCTATCTTGAAAACACAATATAAATATACCTTTTTTCAGTGGTGTCTAAGAGAAGTGGATAGTGGGAGTATGAAGAGAAAAAAGGGTCTTTATTCAAGAAAAGGATCGTTAAAATTGTTAAATTTATAGGTAAAAATTGTATCATTTCATGGTCCCATCACATACCTCCATGGAGACCCAACCAAGGGACCCCTTCCCCCAGTCACTCTCACTATTCTTGCCTCTAAATACCAAGTTGTGTGATCATTCTACTATGGAACATGTCTCTTTTCTTGTACATTCAAATCAATTGTTTAAACATTATTTCATTCATTTATATTTGTACAAAGCACATTTTTTTACGGAAATAAATTATACTCATCCCATTGCATCCACTGGAATCATCTCAGTTAGTGGAAGTCCTAATCACCCTTTGTCAAATCATTCACACTAAGTAACTATACCTTCATAATCCTAGTTGTTTGTAGCACCTCATGTCTCTCAATACCCTTCATTGTGATCCCTAAAATTATCACCCTCAACTACCTATCCATTTGAATTCACTAATCCTCAATATCAATTTGTAAAATACTCACTATATTTGATAATTTCCATAGCATCATATCATCTTATGTTGAATTGGTTTTGACTACTACCATTTTCCACCATCAATCATGCTCCACCCAAAAGAAGTCTTGGTCCTCATCCTCACTGACCCCTTTTCCACCTCATCCAAATTATCCAAATCTATCCCCTATTTATAATTCAGTATCTATTCTATCTTCTCATAATTCTAATGGACACTTGTTCCTTTGTGTTCACACTATCATTCTTATAGATACCAACTTTGGTTTTCTAGGAATATCAAGGTATATTGTACCTAATTTTAATCGACAATGATAGACCTTAGCGAGGAAAAATATATTATTCATCATCCTCTGATCTCATTGACCCTCCTACTATTTCACATCAACTCATATACACATTATGACGGGTCCTAGGTTTGTTGTTCAAATTCTTGATTCAAGTTATTTCAATGAATGGTCAATTTCATAGCACTACATTGATATTTTGTTGCATCATACTTGCATTGTTGCATTCCCTTCTACACATCCCTAATCTCACAAAAGACACAACTAAAATGTCTTTTGTAGTCATAGTGTTCGATCAATTTCACTATTCTATCTGAGAGCTAGATATATACAACCATAAAATATCTAGTAAATACCTCCTCTATTGCTTATATTTGAAGATGATGCTTGAATTGAAAAAAAATGAATCAATTCATATCATATATATTTTCTTAATAAATCCACATGCACTTCATAATTAATCCATTGCTCAAAACTTCAAAGGTCATGCAAATGATCAAGATAGGAAATGAGAATGAAAATGAGGGTGCCTTGACTTACCATGTAGTTGCAGTTGTATGAAGAGACTTGTTAATGGTTGCCTATACTCTTTGATCCACTTACACTTCATTATTTCATCGAGCAGGTAAGGAGATGATTTCCCTAGTCCCCTAATTTGACTTATATATCCCCTCTTGTAGAGATGATCATATGATGGCCTATGTGTTTGCGTCCATAATTTTCTTTTGTAAGACATGGAAAATTTCAATTTGCTTAAAATCTTGGATCAACATTACAAATTCATTATATATTCCTAAAATGTTTGAAGTTTTTTAGAAGGATTTTATTATATATGGATTTTCTGATATAAGAATAGTAGAATTAATTTTATTATTTTTAAATAAAAGGTAGTACCTGTTATATTACCAAAAAGTGGAGTACAATGTTCCTTGTTTCAGCCAGTTGTCCTGCCTGAGCAGGAAACCAGGATAGCTGGGCTAGTCCATAACAAAACATTGGGGTGCCCTGCCCGAGGGAAACCAGGGCTAATAGTCTAGAGAGTTTTAAAACATATGCCATAGCTAAGTAGAAAAGAAACTAAACTTTCTAACTGGACTAGATATCTGAGATAATTCTAACCAGGTGTATCATGCTTCCTCTGGCGTCAGCCTGCCGGGAGCGAGTACGGCCTTGCACACGTTGCGCACTGACGTTTGGGAGAGCCTTTGGAGTAAGCTGCTAGGATCATGTCCAGTCGTTGGTCCATCCGGGCGAGGCGGAAAGCGTGGTCTTCCATTAGGTGCCTGAGCTCAAAGATGAGTGGGAGGTACCGAGAATCGGAGGTTGGAGGTTGGTACTCTTCGTCATTAGTGGTGGGTTGTCATGTATCAGAATCCCCTTGCGCGTGAGTAGCTAACCCCATAGTCATCGCTATTCCTGGAGTGTCAACAGGAGGGGCCTCCTCTTCCACTATGCAAGGTGGGAAGAGGTCCTCCTCGGTAGCTTTGTTGAGGTCCCACTGGACTTTACCACGCAGGTACGTTTTCTCTTCCATGCTGAAGAGCGAGGGGAGGTGGAGTTGCGCTTCCTCCCAGCTGATCTCTTCGAGAATTGCCATCGGTGGCGTCCCTGTTTTGTGTCTTTGTCTACGTCGGGTGGCGGCAATTACCAGAGCTCTTTCGAATTGTTGGATGTGTTTGCGCGTTGACTCGACCTGGTACCATGCTGTGCCTCTGCAGGATTTCCCCTCGGAGTCTGGGCATGGTTCGACCTGCTACCTTCTCGCCTATGCCACTGTCTATGTGAAACGAAGGTCGGAAATTGAAATTGAGTTGAATGAGAATTGCAGGGGTCCAATTCGATTTACCTATGTTTAACCTCGCGTTTGCGAACCACTCGATCGTGCCTGTCAAGTCCATTAAGACCGGACTGTTACTGCTCTGGCTCCAGGTACAGATCCCTCGCGCGAGAGGGCTCGTCGACGAGAGGTTCCTGGTGTAGTCCATGTGCATTTTAATGATCGAGGGACGGTTCGTCGGTTGATGCCATAAATGGGCGTCCCTGCGATCGTCCAGGTGGAAGCAGGTCGGCGCGTGTCACCCCATCCGAGGAGAATAGTAGAATTATTATTGTTCCCTAACCATTATATATTTTTGGACCCCTTTATATTTTAGAATAGTTAGACCCTAAAAAACTAGTGCATCCACCTCATTAATATTGTGATTCTTATTCATTATACAAACTCTATTTCTTTTTTTGTTTCAAATTAAAAAATAAACCTACACCCATCACCCCTTACTATAAATATGTTATAAAAACATGTTTTTTTTGTCTAATCATATACACAACCAAATTGATTTCAAATAAGATACCATAAAAATTATAATAACATGTTTTTTTTTAAATAATTATGTTCGTTTTTCTTTCATATATAAAATTAGAATATGATTATGTAAGGTACTTCGTCTTCATATAAAAAAAATAGAGAGAGCTAATTAATCTTATAAATTTCATTAAATTTAGAATTATATAAAAATGTGACTAGAATAATGAAAATAAAAGAATAAAGAAAAGAAAAGTTAATAAATTTTTTTTAATTTAGTAATAATGTTTTTTTTATATTATAATAATTTATTTATTTTAAATATAAAATTAAAGAAATAAAACAATTTACTTAATAATTTAGAATGACTTGAAATTGAACTTATGGAACTGACCATGAAAGGGAAGTAAAATGGAAAATATTTAGAGGTGACTGAGAAGGGAAATAAAATGGAAAGAAAACTCCAATTGAGACTATGCCTAAAAATGTAAGATGTATTAATGTAAAAATGAAAAGTAACTCTAATATCTTATGTATAAGAAACGAGTGTGAATAGAAATACAATTATAAAATGGATAATAATTTGTAAATGGATAATAATAATAAATAAATAATAAATAGTAAGTTATATATCATAATAATAATAAAAAATTAGCAAATTTAGTAAAGAATGAAATGTGTAAGGAGCTGTAGAGATTTAGGGGATCATTTTTTATCTCAAAGGAAATTACAAAGTAAGTTATGAATGAGATTTGAGTAAAGATACTAACAGGTAGGTCAAGAGACTTGCATTACACCAAGGGCTAAAACTTTTTGACCCAAGGTGAATTCGTGAACTAATTGTAATCAAGGATTTAGTAGTAATTATCAGATTCATACATTGCCCCACTTTACTTGATGAATATTTATAAAGACTCATTTGGTTAGTACAACAAAAGTTTAATCTATTTGCATTAGAGTTTCTCCATGTCCCGAGAGAAAGCGATCAACAAGCTTATCACTTCACCAACAAAGCTTTCCTCTTGGAACGTGAAACATTGAGGACAAAAGGAGGGGTTTCCATCTCCCTAATTCCTTAAGAAATTATTTAATTATCCAAATTTTTGCATGCCACACAAGTGGCAAGTCAAATTTAATGAGGGATGATATAATTCAAGGTTCACAATAATACTATGTATCATCGTACATTTCAAGTGTAATGAGGAATCAAGTCTTTCAATTTGGCTTTAATTCAACCATGGGAGAAGGTGGGATAATGGATCTTGTTGGTATGGATGGTTTCCTTATGTGCATTCCCTTGTTTTCCCTTAAACAATACTTTAAGGAGAATAGTCTACAAAATGTATACCATGGCCTAGGTCTTTCGACTTCTTAGAGCAAGATATGGTTCATTGCGAAGGTAAATTTGTGTTCCATAGCATGGGTCTATTTCCAAACTAGTTTATCTTAGGTCTATATCTTCAAGTTCCTTAGTTCATTCTCAATAAATTCATTGAGGTGTCCCTTAGTTTAGATAGAAATTGAAAGGAATCATAGACACAATTCTTTAATCAATCTATTTCTCTCCTTCCTCAAGTGATAATTTCATGGTGTAAGTATGGTCCTTAGTGTTGATAATGGAATTTAACAAAAGTATGGATTTGGAGGACTTTTTGAAATTTTCGTTGGACATTAGACATTATGGTGAGCCACCATGACCCAATTTTATGCCCCCTTTGTGAAATTGTTGATATTCATCATGTTGTTCGATTTCAAGACGTTCTTATTGGGGATAATAGGACATCCATATTTGCATCTATAGGGAAAATCCACACCCGAGAGGAAAATAATAGTAATGGGATTGTAGTAATAATGGGAAATTTTCTTCAATAGAGGAATCAAATAGAGGACTTAGAGTCTTAATGTAGTGATTTGCACCACAAGGTACCAAGTTTGGATAGGGACCCTAAATCAACTACATCCAACTACATAATTTCCTGGTTGAGATGTGGAGGATAACATGGAGGAGAATTTCCAAAAGGGTTGGATATGGATGGCATGGACCATGACCTTCGGTCTTCTCTAATGAAAGAAGATGGAAGCTTCCATCAAGCATGTCTTTAAATTGTTTCAAGTTTTTTCATGTTTTCCATAGTTGGTCTTTTTTTAGATGTCCTTTTTATACTTTATACTTGTAGAATATTTTGGACATCCTCTGCTAAGGAAAGTATTATCCTTATTGTAATTAGGTTGCAAGTTCTTAGGATTTTTTCTAAACACTAAATTGTGGGACAATCCTCATTTTTTGTATTATTATGTTGTCTAACACTTTTCTGGAAAAAAGTTAATTATTCCTATTAAAAAAAGAAAATAATGAAATGTGTTTATTGTAAGTTTTAAACATGTGAAGTAAAGCAATGCATATACATTCTTAAGCAAGACAGAAATTAATCAATGGCTCATACACAAAGTACACAAAGATTTTATACCGGAAACCCTCAACCGGGAAAACCTTTCTTATATTCATTATATCAAATTTCACCAATCACCATACAATATATACAATGTTTTTAGGTATTCTGCAGATACCAAAACCCTAGTCCCTTAATCCGAGATTAATTTACAAATCCACTAAAAATGGAAAAATCCGCTAAAAATAGCAAAAACTGCCCAAAAACAATTTCGGGGCGTTGCCTCGAGCTACTGCGTGTAACCAAGGGGGGGCATATATTCCCCCCCCTGGGACCCCGCTAGGAAAGCGCCCAAAACACACAACAGAGCACTAGTGAGAGGGATCATCAGACACAGTTGTTGTATCTGACGCGCCCACACACACACATGCAAAGAATATAACACATACCCAACATTCTCCCACTTGTTGTTTTATTTGCATCCAGGGGTCCAAGGGATTATATAATCAACAATATAGGGCAACAATGCCCATTGTTTCTCTACACCAGGAGAACTTTTTTGTGCTCACAGACTTTGTCAATGAATCTGCAACATTCTTCAAAGTGTCAACCTTTTCCAGCAACACCTTCTTTTCCTCAACCATGTCTCTCACAAAGTGATATTGAACATCAATATGCTTTGTCTTCGAATGATAAGTTTGGTTCTTTGCCAAGAATATTTCACTCTAATTGTCACAGTCTAATCTCACTGCTTGTTGTACCAACCTAATACCTGAACACAATCTTTGTAACCATACTGCTACCTTGCTTTCATGAGTGGTTGCCATGTATTCAGCTTCTGTAGTTGAGAGTGCACTACAGCCTGTCTTTTTCTCATCCAACTAATTGCTCCTCCAAATAGGTTAAACACATACCCACTTGTAGATTTTCTGCGATCCAGATCTCCAGCCTAGACTGCATCAACAAAGCCATTTATGTCCACCACTCTGTCTAACCCTGGTCTTCCTTGGTAGCACAATCCATAATTGGTGGTGCCACGAAGATACCTGAAGACCCTCTTTACTGTTGTCCAATGCTCCTTCCCTGGTTTTGACATATACCTACTCAAAAATCCCACTGCATGTGCAATGTCCAATCTAGTACAAACCATTGCATACATCAAACTTCCAAGTACACTGGTATATGGAACATGGGACATGTCCTCTTCTTCTTCCTATGTCTTGGGACACTGATCTGTAGATAACTTTACACCTATAGGAATAGGAACCTTGACCGGTTGATATCCATGCATATTAAACCTCTGCAATACTGTCTCAACATATTTTCTTTGATTCAATATGAGTTTCATGTTTGCACAATCTCTTTTAATCTCCATTCCCAGAATGAAGTTAGAAGCACCAAGATCCTTCATGTCAAATTTAGAGGATAGCTGCGATTTCACCTCCTTGATAACATCCATGTTATTTCCTACCAACAACATGTCATCAACATATAACACTACATAAATTAAGTGATTACCAACCTGCTTGGAATATACATAGTGATCAACCCTACTTCTTACAAATCCCAATCCAAGGATGTATGTGTCAAACTTTTAGTACCACATCCTAGGTGATTGCTTTAGACCATATAGTGACTTCTTTAGATTACAAACCAGCTCTTTCTTTCCCTTCACTACAAAGCCTTCTGGTTGCTTCATGTAGATTTCTTCTTCCATATCCCCATGTAGGAATGTTGTCTTCACATCCATCTATTCCACTTCAATATCAAAAGAAACAAAAATAGATAAAATAAATCTAATAGAAGTTAACTTAGCAACAAGAGAAAAAATCTCACCAAAGTCAATTCCCTCTACCTGGGAATAACCTTTTGCTACTAACCAAGCTTTGTATTTCTCCACTTTACCTTGTGCATTAAACTTCTTCTTGAACAACCACTTGCTACCAACCGATTTTCTTCCAGCTGGAAGCTCAACTATATCCCATGACTCATTCTTATCCAAGGCATCCATTTATTCAACCATGGCCTTCTTCCAGAGTTTACTATCTTCTTAATTCACTGCTTCCCTGACAGTTTTGGGATCATCATCAGTAATAGATAAAGAAAAATTGGAACGAAAATCAGGTGGACTATACCTTTCTAGTTGCCTTCTATCTCTCACTTATCTCCTAAATGCTGGGGTATGAGGTTCTTCTTCTTCTTCTTCTTCCGCTTCCTCTTCTTCAGATGATTCAAATTTTGCATCATCCAACTCAAGCTCTATTTTCTCAGGTTCTTCTTGCGTTGCTGGGAATTCCTGTTTGGACACATCGTTTACCTCTCTGAAAACAATATCTCAACTATAACAGTTTTCTTGGTTTCTGGGTTCCAAATCTTATAACCATTCACACCATCTTTATAACCAATAAAGATACACTTTTCAGCTTTATTATCCATCTTAATCCTATTTTCCTTTGGAACATGTACATAAGCATCACAACCAAACACTCTAAGATGTTGAAGAGAGGGTTTCTTTCCAGACCATACCTTGTGTGGAGTTTTATCATCCAACGCTGATGAAGGTGATCGATTGACTAGGTAACATGTTGTACCCACTGCCTCTGCCCAGAATTCTTGTCCTAACCCGGTACCACTAAGCATGCTCCTTTCTTTTTCCATCAGTGTCTTGTTCATCCTTTCTGCAACTCCATTCTGTTGAGGAGTGTATGGAGTAGTCTTATGCCCTGCTATACCACACTTCTTATAGAATTATTCAAATTCATTTCCACATAATTCTCCACCATTATCTGTTCTCAATATCTTTATTTTCTTCTCTATCTGATTTTCTACCAGAGCCTTAAACTCTTTAAATTTATCAAATACCTCATATTTCTTTCTAATAAAATAAATCCATGTGTTCCTTGAAAAATCATCTATGAATGAAACATAATACACAGATTTACCTAGGGATGGAACAGGAACAGGTCCAAACACATCACTGTGTATCAACTCTAAGATCCCCTTTGCTCTTGTAGCACCAGATGGGAATCTTACTCGATTCCATTTACCATATATGCACTTTTCACAGAAATCAAAATCCAAAGTACAATTGGACATACCTTCAGTCATACCTTTACCGTGTAGTGTTCAAAGGCCCTTTTCTCCAATATGCCCTAGTCTTTGATACCACAACATGGTCTTCTTTTCTGGGACAATATTGGTCTTGTCTCCTTCATTTTTCTGCTCAAGGACAACAAAAATGTTACACCCATTAGTATAACTGCTTCCCAACAACTTGTACAGAGTTCCACAACAAAGTCCCCTCATCAACACCATTGCTCCTCGTACCATCTTGCAAGTGTTATTTTCAAATACAGTTTTCACTCCTGCATCACCTAACTTGCTTACATATATTAGGATCCTGGCTAGTTTTGGAATGTGTAGAACCCCAGGGAGAGTTCTAATCCTTCCATCGTTTAGCAGTAGCTTAACCCTTCCACATCCCAATATTTTTGTTGTCGAGTCATCTCCTAGGAATACATCACCACCATCATATTTTTTCATATTCAGAGAACCACTTCCTGTGAGGAGTCATATGGTATGACACACCTTATTCGATCAACCATACATCATGGTCTACATGTGTACTTGTAGATGCTAGGTAAACATCACCTCCTTCTTCAGTGGAGGTTTTTGCCTCTGTGGAAGAGGTACTATCAGATCCCTTTGGTTTTTCAACCTTCTTTGGCTTGCAATCTTTCTTATAATGTCCTGTTTTACCACACTTCCATCATTTCCTCAAAGATTTTCTTGGAGACTTAGATCTACCTGTAGATTTAGATCTCCATCCCGAAGGCTTCCCAGGGTTCCTGTCTTGGGTACGCCCTCTTACAAATAAAGAATCTGTGTTGTGACCATCCATGCTTTTTCACCTCATCTCTTCAGATAACAAGGATGCAACTACATCCTCATACTTCAATGTAGATTGAGTGGTACTACCTATTTCTATAACCGGATTATCCCAAGAGTCTCACAAAGAACATAACAAAGTAATACACTTATCTTTTTCTGCAATCGTAATATTAATAGATCCAAGTTGACTTACCAGAGTATTAAAGGAATTTAGATGTTCTATCACAGAATCTCCATCTTCCATCCTAAGATGATACAACTTCTTTCGAAGAAACAACTTGTTTACCAGGGACTTTGATTGATACAAATTCCCTAACT
>ML789421.1:441205-483149 GCA_009831015.1 Picea engelmannii
CTGAGATAGTCAACAAATGGGTGGAAGGTTACCTTAGAAACTATGTAGCAGGACAACAGAAAGCATGGGTCAGATGGTTACATTTGGGAGAATATTGCTACAACACCACCCAACATATGTCCATTGGCATGTCACCCTTCAAATCATTATATAGCTATGATCCTTTATCATTTGTGGAGATTGCATTTGGTGACAACAGGGCTCCGATGGTACAGGATTGGATACAGTAGAGCCAAGACATTCTCAGGGAATTGAAGGATCATTTACAGAGGGCACAAAACCAGCAAAAGGTCCAAGCAGACAAGCACAGAGTTGATCATACCTTTGAGGTTGGTGATTCAGTCTATTTGAGGTTGCAACCATATAGGCAGGCCTCCATTAAAAGAAGAGGAGCGGAGAAACTGTAGCCATGTTTCTTTGGACCTTACAGAGTCAGCAGGAGGATAGGGGCAGTAGCTTATGAGTTGGAGCTTCCATAGGGTAGAAAAATTCACAATGTCTTCCATGTCTCGTGCCTTAAGAAATCCCTCGGTCAACATGTTAGGCCTATTGAGGCATTACCTCCCATGGATGAGGAGGGAAAACTTGTTTTGATTCCAGAGGAGGTGTTAGAAGTCCGAGAGAAGAGGCTTCGAACCAGAAGCATCAAGGAGTATCTGATCAGGTGGAAGGATTTACCCATTGAGGATGCCACTTGGGAGCAAGATCACGTGGTTAGAGAAGCAGGTTTGGAATTTCTCGAGGACAAGCAATTTCAAGCAGGGGAGACTATAACTTTCCCCACCTCTTAGATAGGTGATGAGGAGACTAAATGGCCTGGGCACCCCCACTAGGTCATAGTCTCACACTGAAGGGGGGGAAGTCAAGAAGTTAAAAGTTATATTTTTAAGTTGAATTAAGAAAGGAAAAGGATAAAGGAGTAAACGATAACTCAACATAAGAATAGAATATTAACCCTGGGAGTTAACCTAACTCAACAAATAATTAGAAGGAAAAGTATAAGTAAGAGGCTGGGGTGCACCTATTACTCATTCTGGTTTTGGATTAGCATTTGCTATTGCTTTTGAGAATTTAGTTTGGGGGGTTTTGTTGTACAAACCCTTGTGAGCAACTCAGTGGTGAAATATCCACTCACCTTGTTCCACAGCTTGGTCTCAGGGATGAAAGACTCCTCCACAACATTCTAGTTTCAAGGCCAACTTATCGAGGGAGGTTCGATCCAACTTATCCTGAGGGCCTGGGGCCATTCTGACAGTTGGGTTTTGTTTGCAGGGGAAGGACCACCATTTTGAGGGATTTTCTGTAGGGTTATCATCATTATATATTTGTCTATATATTGGGATGTCATGGAGCCATAGGGGACGTCTTGTGATTCAGTAAAACTCAGATCTAGGGAGATCTTCTTGAGATCTGAGCCCAAAACTTCTCCCATGGGATTCTCATAGCTTGATCTATATTATTGGAGAGTTTCAGAGCATTTGGAGGCCTCCTTCATCAGGGATAAACCATCTAGGGTTTCAATCATCCAGTGGGGCACACCATTCAGTGGAGAGTTCAGATCTACGGAGTTTGAGAGTGGATTTGGGAATTTGGACATCTGGGTTTTCCTTACAGTTGCCCGATCTATCATTTGGCATATTTCTTGGGATGATTGGAAACTTTTGGCAGTAGGGAAGAATTATTCATGGATTCAGCACTCTAGCAGGATGTGGCACTTTCCATCTTGGAGGTTGAGCATTAGTACAACTCATATCTTCTTGATTTAGTATTCATTGTATATCCAGCCTTTGGAGGCTTATTTTGTATTGTCGGGAGCATTTTGTAGCAGCTCATATCTATTGCTTGTACGGCCATCTGAGGTTTATGCCAGATCGAACATCTATTGTATTGATCTTACATTGCTCATAATAAAAAGGTCAGATCTTTGCTTGTGCTTCTACATCTTGAATATATTGTGATCTCCATGTGTTGATGAATCTTGTATGCACTTAATAACTCAATAAATTAGTAGTATTTAGTGATTCCAAGAAATAATTTGGCTTGGGATCATTAGAATCTATCACACTCGAGGAGGATGAGTGGGTCCTGAGTGATTTCCATAGTGGCACCTATATAGATTTTTTTTCAGGAATTTCCAGTTCTCAAAAAATGGTCTACACTGGTTATGTTCGGCCTAGCCTCTTCCATAATTTCGTTTAGGAATTCAAATGAAGTACGAAGTTCCAGGTATTCACTCACAAAACTCAAGCTCCACCAAATCCTTTAAACACTATCATTACCATCGGTCCCTTCTACAGTTGGGGCATCAACTTTATGATGTGAAATCCCCCATCCAACAATGGTTGCAGGTACATCAATGTGGCCATATATTACTTCACCAAATGGGTAGAGGCCATGCCAACATTAAAAAGCATAGTGGACATTGGCACCTAGTTCTTGTTCAATCGTGTCATCACTCATTTTAGGGTCCCCCTATAGCTAATTTTGAATCATGGAAAACATTTATAGAATGAAGTGTTCCAAGAGTTGTCTTCCCTTATTAGCTTCACGCATAAGTTTTCTTCCCCATACGATCCACAATTAAACAACCTAGTTGAGGCTGTTAACAAATTCCTCAAAACCATGTTATAAAGGACAGTCAATAAGCACAAAACCAATTGACACCGCTTATCTTAACACTTTGTGCCTACCAAACCACAGTCAAAATTTATATAGGATTTACCCCCTTCCACCTTATCATTGGCCTAGAAACCATTTTATCAATCGAGTGCAAGATACCAACCATATGGATAACATGCGAGCTATTGATGGATACTACCCCATAAAACAATGTCTTTTCTCCTTAGATATCATAGATGATGATCAACACTTTTCATTAAAAAGTAATGAAGAAACCAATAATTTATCTAAGGCCACATTTGATCGCCAAGTATGCCCTTGTTCATTCAGTGAGGGTGACCTTATTCTAGACTATGATATCTCTCATGATGCTCTAGGACCAGGGATGGTAGAAACACTTTAGTGAGGCCTCTTCATTTTTAAGCACTACCTCACTTGAGGAGAATACATCCTTGCTTACCCTAAGGGTGGCCTCTTTAAGGACCCCTTAAAATGGTTGTACTTCAAGAAATTTTTTGTAATGCCCCCAACCACCAATAGGATGGGAAACGTCACAGAGTAGACATTTGTCTGCTATGATACCAATTTTTAACATTCTAGGCCACCCAGGTCGGTCCATGCTACTCCAAATAATGCTTATGCTCGAATACACACACACACACACACACACACACACATATTTAGTGCAATTTTTAACGCAACATAAACATTCTTTTCATACATATATTAATGTGGAAGAGACAATAAAACATACAAATTTAAAGATGATTTACATTCTTCTATCACACAACATAATGCAGAAATAACAGTAAAACCATGCATACAATATTCATAGGAAAAACCCATAAATATAACAACATATACAAGCAATACTCCTCATTATAGCATGTACAAATACACAAAATGTAAATGAACAAAGGATTGGTGCTTATCTTTTAATTGAAGTACACCAACTATGTGCATACCTTTGATGAAGCTCCCAGCCTTACACCACGCTACTCCCCCGAGTTGGGACTAAACTCCACAAAGAAAGGGATTCTTAGGCTAGGCAAGGACAACAAGAAGTTGCAAAGTACAACAGGAAGGATTTCCTCGAAGGAGCCCCTTACGCCCATAGCTCACATAATCTCATTCCCCACATGCATGTCCCACCCCAGGAATGTACACCTTCACTATCACATTGTCCATCAGCTGCTACACCTCCATTTCCTTGGGCTTCAGTAGCAGGTCGGATCAAGAATTCTTAGAGCTTTGTAGCTGTTATTTCACTCCCTCTAGGAGAGCTCACTTCCTCAACACACTCTCTCACCTAGAGAGACTTTCTCAGAGGCCTGACAACTTTCTTCTTCTATCCACAAGCCTGAAAACCCGCTTCTTCACTCCCACTCCTCAACACATGGGCATGGTGATGGAAACAACATAAATTGGGGATGGGGAATGGTACTGATTAGAAAAAATGTAGGCAACCCGCATGGTATAGGTGTCACAAGGGTATTAACTTAGATTTTTTGCAGAGGTTGGGGTTCTTGTAATTCAACAATGTTGGACTGGCTCACTACCTACTTCTTCAATTCATCCATGACTTGAGGTAATGGATGGCCAACATGGTCCAGAATCGTGATATTGGACAACGAGGTGAGAATGGTTCGAATGCTCAACATGGTGAGAACTATAAGAACACCCCCCCATAAATCTGCATGCCTTTTGGATGACACTTAAATCTCCAGGAGCATGTTCCCCTGACTTGGAACTCATTCCCCTCCCTAAAGGAACTTAGGATAAATTAATATCCTCTTTATAACTTTTTAGAATAATAATATATTATTCTAATAATCTCTTAAGCTTAGGCTCTTAGGCTCTACTCTTAGCCTCCTCCCTTTCCCAACCTAGTGGAGTTTAGTCCCCCATACTCTTTCTTTGTGGCTCCTCTACATGCAACAATGTTGTTATATTAAATGTATGAATTTTGACATGTACAAAACAGGCTACTAGCCTTTAGCACCTAGGCTCTCCACCTAATCAACACATAATCCTACCAACGTATAAATACTCAACTAGCCTACAAAACATGTTACTTTTGTAATTACAATTGAGGCTCATCCTTGGGGTATTACAATCCCCTCCCCTTATTTTTTCCTTGTCCTCGGTGCAACTTAATTACACAACATCAACAAGATTTCCAAAATCTTCAAAAAGATGTGGGTATTATGCCTGCATTGTGTCTTCATGCTCCCATGTTGCGTCCTCGGGAATGTACAAGGTCTATTGAACGTTTAAAATCCCTATGGATCGACTCCATAGTTTATTTCTCTTTCGGTCTAGTATGCACACCAAATGCCCTTGTAAGGTGCCTTCTTGCTCCACCTAAATCACATTCCAGTCAATCATACAATTAGCATCATGTATATATTTCTTGAGAAATGAGACATGAAATACATTATGAATAGTCATGAATGTAGTCAATGCAACCATATAAGCTATTGGTTCAATCCTTTCTAGAATTTCAAATGGCCCATAATATATGGCTTCCAACTTGGAACAGTTACCCAGCTTCGGGGAACTTTTGTTGGCTTTCATTTTTCAGAAAACATGATCACCCACTTTAAATTCTTTGTGGGTTCTGCCTTTGTGAGAATAGATTTTATGCATGTATTGGGAAACCTTCAAATTCTATTTAATCTTTGACAATTTCTCTTCCATTTCCTTAATCAACTCTGGCCCAAACACTTCTCTATCAGATGGGTTGTCCCAACTTATTGGGGTGTTGTATTTGCTGCCATAAAGTGCCTCAAATGGGCTCATATTCAGCAATGCTTAGTGCCCATTGTTGTAAGAAAACTTTACCAAGTGTACGTAGCATTCCCATATGGATGGTTTTTTCATCACATACATTCTTAACATATCTTCTATCACTTGATTTACTCTTCCTGTTTTTCCATCTGACTTAAGATGACAAGTTGTGTTGAAGTTCAGGCTCATTCTTAACCCTTTGAATAATCCTCTATAAAACTTTGAGGTAAATTTTTTGTATCTGTTAGACACAATTGTATTGTGTATGACATGAAAGTGTGCTACTTCCCTCATATAAATATCAACAACATTAGAGGCCTTGTGAGTAGTCTTCAAGGGAATAAAATGGGCATCCTTCGTAAGCTTCTCCACCACCACCATGATGGAATCATGTTGCTTGTTTGATATGGTTAATCCTAGTGATGAAATCCATTGTCACCACTTCTCACTTCCAATCAAGAATGGGTAATGGTTGTAGGAACCCAGTTGGGTGTCTATGCTCAACTTTTACCCTTTGACACTCCATACATTTGGTGATGTATTCTGCAATTTATTTCTTCATGTCTGGCTAGTAGTAATGGCTCTTGACTAGTGAAACTATTTTCTGATATCCTGGGTGTCCCGCATAAGGTACACTATGCATCTCTTTTAAAATTACACTCCTAAATTTCAGAGAATTGGGTACATAAACTCTATTTTTGCACAAGAGAATTCCATCAATTCCCAATTCAGAATCTTCATCTTTCTGCTGCATTTTACCTTGTTGCAATTTAGTTACCAATTCCATGTACTACAAATCAACTTTTGAAGACTTAGAAATTATTCCTTTAAGATCTGTCTGATACATGCTAATGGTTGTAGCATGCATTTCATGCACGATCATGTTGAGTGAATCAACCACTTTGTTTTCCTTTCCTTTCATGTTCTTGATATCAAATTCATATTCACAAAGGAATTCCAACCATCTACTCTTCCAAGCATTCAAGGTAGACTAGTCAAAAAAATATTTCAGACCATTATAGTCTATTCTCAGCTCAAAACTTCTTCCCATGAGGCAATGTTTCCATTTATTGAAAGCGTGCACTATGGATGCCAACTCCAGATCATGAGTGGAATAGAGAATTTCATGATCTTTCAATTTCCTATATTCAAAACATATCAAAAACCCATCCTGAATGAGGACTCTGGACCCAGTCCTTCTCTACAGGCATCTGTGGAAACCACAAATTCTTCATTCGGGTCTCCAACCTTCAGAATTCAAGAACTTGTTAACAATTTCTTCAATTCCTGGAAGCTCATTTCACATTATTCTTTCCATGAAACTTCTTCTCATTTCTTTGCAAGGAAGTGATGGGATGAGCTATTCTAGAAAACCCTACAATGAACCTTCTATAGTAGCCATCAAGACACATGAAGGATCTAAATTCTGTCACACTCTTAGTTTCTTTCCACCCTTTAACGTCCTCAATATTTTCAGGGTCCACTACTATCCCTTCTTCAAATATGATATTCCCCAAATATTGAATTTTGTTTTGATAAAATGAGCACTTGCTCAATTTGGCATACAACTGATGCTCTCTTAGAACTTTCAACACCAACCACTAATGATGCTCATGTTCTTCTTCTAACCTGGAATATATAAGGATGTCATCCCAAAATACAATGACAAACCCGTCTAAATATTCTTGGAAAACGCCATTCATTAAGCACATGAAAACAACTGGTGCATTTGATAACCCAATTGGCACCACTGTAAACTCATAATGACCATACCTTGTTTTGAAGGTGGTCTTGTATATGTATTCCTATTTAATCCTTACCTGATGGTATCCTGACCTGAGATCTATCTTTAAAAATAACATTTCATTATTCAACTGATCGAAGAGATCATCAATCCTTGTTAGAGGACACTTGTTCTTTATAGTTACTTTATTTAACTTCCTAAAGTCAATGCAAAATATTAGGGTCCCATATTTCTTCTTCACAAATAACATTGGGGCACCCCAATTTGACACACTTGGGCGTATGTATCCCTTCTTTAAAATATATTGAAGCTGCATTTTCAGTTCTTTTAGTTCTGGTGTACATTCTGTATGGAGTCTTTGATACTGGAGTTGCTCCATGCATTAAATTTATAGAAAAATCAATATATCTCTTTGGGGGTAGTCCTGGTATCTCCTTGAACACACCTTCAAAATATTGTAGGACTGCATGATCCTCTAGATTTCGCACCTTATCCTTATATGATTCCCCCATATGTGCTGAAAATATTTGGCAACCATTCCTGTAACACTTGTTTAGCTCCAGTGTTGATATTTCTTGGACATTAACTTCCCTGGGAATTCCTTGGATTGCTCTCTGATTTCCTTCCTCATCCATTCAAGTGAATGGCTTGTTATGACAGTCTAATATGGCATGGTGTCGGTCCAACAAATCCATACCAATTAGGAAATAATATGATACCAAAGGAAAAATGTTCAAACCTTCCTTGGTACTTAGTCCATTCATGCCCACTGGATATTATTTAACCAACTCAACAACCTTTCTCGTGGCTACTATAGCGAGCTACACCAACCAAGATTTCATATGCTTGCTTCTTGGTAATTGAAATCTTTCCACTACCTTAGGATCTATATATCTATGAATATCCCCCAAATCAATTAAAATAGTAAGGGCATGGTTATTTATAATACCCTCAACTTCAATCATGTGTGATTGAAAATCAACTTGCTTGTTGTCCAGGGATGTATAGATCCTAGGTACTCTTCTGCCCATGTCCTCCATTGTTTCTTCTTATTGAACATGGTGAAAAAATATCACCCTATCCTTTCTGTGAGAGAAATGTCTATACTTATGATCTCCATTACACCCCCAACATTGCATAGGTGTCTTCCTTGGCATTTTCCCACCTACTTCAACCATCCTGGGCTCCCTCAAACTTGGTTTTTCTTGAGGAATATTTTTGAAAAATGGTGGCTTGTTTCCCTTCTACCTCTACTCCTTATTAAAATTCCTCTTTTCTTCCCAATCTCTTTGGAAAGTAGGCTTTCCTTGATGTTGATCATATAATCATTTTTCTCTCCTTATAGTTTCTTCCAGAGTTTTAGGATCATCATACTAAATTTTGTCACTGATAAAAGGTGGCAACCCACATAGATATCTATGGATATTGAATGTCTCATACTTAATGAAAGGGACATACTTCAACAGATCTAGAAATCTCCTTTCATATTCATCCATAGTCATGCTACCCAATTTAAGTTCAAAGAACTCTCATCTTTTTTTCATAGTATATCTTCATTAAGTACTTCTTTTCAAAATGTTTCTTGAATTCCTTCCATGTGACATCCTTCTCTTTGTTGCGTTGCACTTGCACAAGTTGATGCCATCACAAGGATGCATTTCCTTTCATCTCATAGACTGTGATTCTTCCTTCTACATGAGAGGAATAATTATGGAATTGGAAATATTTTCTCATGCCAATTAGCCATGTCTCAGCCTTTTCATCCTTATGATGCTCTTCATAAAAATTAGGAGTTTTGATATTATTCATTTCTCCTTTCAACTCATCCACCCCAGACCTCCTAGGTTTCCTAATAGGGGATGGAATTGAGCTGTTTTGTGCTCTCCTATGGGAATGTTTTTTGGGAGTGTTGGTGATGTCTTCTATCACTCCTTGATCTTCTTTCCTCATCAGGGAACCTGTGGCTCCCTTATTGGATGGATTCACTTTCCTTATCCAAATTATTTTAAATTCTTTTAAAGATATTCATTAGCTTCATATTGAAGTCTTATTATTCCTCCTTGGATATCTTAAGCCTTTTTTTTATCTCCCTGGTGAATTTGGACATCGTTTTGAAAATGTTTAATGATTTTCATCATGCTCATGTCTTTATCTATTTCTTCACTATGCCCATTGGAGTTTGTCCCTTCAAATACCAAATGGAAATCCATTCCTATAACATAATCCTCCAGACTATAAGTGTACTTTGCCTCCTCCATTTCTTTTCACTATGTAACAATTTGTCTCGGTTATGACAATTACTAACTCTGCAAAATGTGCAACCAACCGATTTTTTTCAGACTATTAGACTTAATAATTCTCCATAATAAATTAAACAATATGATTCAATTTATGCATGTTATTGTTTCCATCATCACATATAAAACACGTAAAATACCAATGAAGCTCCACTACTCTTCGAGGGGTAGAACCATGTTTGAGTCAGCGAAGATTTACACTTGCACACTCCAATTATTCTGAACAATGAACTCCAATTATTATGACACACGTCCCTTTTGATGAACGATCCAGATTAACTTTGGATTTCGGGAGTTTTCATTCTAGTACACTCCAATTCTCCCAAACTAACGAACTTCCAAACTCCTGTGAGATCTATGACTCACAATCACTTGCATGAAGATTTGTTGGTTGGGATCTGTTCCTCACCACTGCACCTTACTTATTTCTCCTAACTCAATCTAATGGCTTTGATCTATCTTCAAAACACAATCCAAATATACCTTTTTTCAATGGTATCAAGGAGAAGTGGATAGTGGGACTATGAAGATAAAAAAGAGCCTTTATTCAAGAAAAACGATCATCAAAAGTGTTAAATGTATAGGTAAAAATGGCATCATTTCAGGGTCCCATCACATACCTCCATGGAGACCCAACCAAGGGAACCCTTCTCCCCGTCACTCTCACTATTATTGCCTCTCAAGAAAAAATTATTTGATCATTCTACTAGGGAACATGTCTCCTTTCTTGTACATTCAACCCAATTGTTTTAACATTATTTCATTCATTGATATTTGTACAAAGCACATTTTTTTATGGAAATAAGTTATACTCATCGCATCACACCTAATGGAATCATTTCACTCAGTGACAGTCCTAATCTCCCTTGGTTGAATCATTCACACTAATTAATTGTACCTTTGTAATCCTAGTTGTTTGTAGCACCTCATGTATCTCAATACCCTTCATTGTGATCCCTAAAATTACCACCCTCAACTACCTATCCATTTGAATTCACTAATCCTCAATATCAATTTGAAAAATACTCACTATATTTGATCATTTCCGTGACATCATATCATCTTATGTCGAATGGGTTTTGACTACTACCAATGTCCACCATCAATCATGCTCCACCCAAGAAAAGTCTTGGTCCTCATCCTCACTGACCCCTTTTCTACCTCATCCAGATTATCCAAATCTATCCCCTATTTACAATTTAGTATATGTTCTATCTTCTCATGATTCCAAGGGACACTTGTTCCTTTTTGTTCACATTATCATTCTTGTCAATACCAACTTCAGTTTTCTAGGAATGTCAACGTATCTTGTACATAATTTTAATCGACAATGATAGACCCTAGGTAGGACAAAGAGATTCTTCATCATTCTCTGATCTCATTTACCCTCATATTGTTTGACATAAAATCATATACACATCATGACGATTCCTAGGTTTGTTGTTCAAATTCTTTATTCAAGTTGTTCCAGTGGATGGTCAATTGCATAACACTGCATTGATATTTTGTTGCATAATACTTGCATTGTTCCATTCCCTTCCACACCTCTGTAATCTCACAAAAGACACAACTGGACCCTCTTTTGTAGTCACAGTCTTCCATCGATTTCACGGTTCTCTCTAAGAGATAGACATATACAACCACAACATATATATTAAATACCTCCTCTATTTCTTAGAGTTGAAGGTGATGCTTGAATTGAAAAAAACTGAATCAAGCCATATCACATATATTTTCTCAGTAAATACACTTGCACTACATAATTAATCCATTGTTTAGAACTTCAAAGGACATGAAAATAATCAAGATATGAAATGAGAATGACAATGAGGGTGCCTTGACTTACCTTGTAGTTGCAGTTGTATGACGAGACTTTTTAATAGTTGCATATACTCTTTCATGCACTTACACTTCATGATTTCATGGAGGGGGTAAGGAGATGGTTTTTGTAGTCCCCTAATTTGACTTATATATCCCCTCTTGCAGATATTATCATATGATGACCTCTCTATTTGCGTCCATAATTTTCTTTTGTAAGACATGGAAAATTTTATTTTGCTTAAAATCTTGGATCAACATTACAAATTCATTGTATATGTCTAAAAATTTTGATGTTTTTAGAAGGATTTTGTGATATAGGGATAGTAGAACTATTTTTGTTCCCTAACCATTATATCCTTTTGGACCCCATTAGATTTTAGAACATCTAGGCCCTTGAAAAAAACTAGTGCATCCACCTCATTAATGTTTTGATTCTTATCAATATTTTTTTATAGAAATATATATGTTTTTTTCTAATCATATACACAACCAAATTGATTTCGAGTGCAATACCATAAAAAAACCTATTTTTATAATAACATGTTTTTTTTTAATAGTTATCATAGTTTGTCTTTCACATATGTCGAAAGAAGGCAACCATAAAATTAGAATATGATTATGTAAGGTAGCTCGTCTTCATATCTCTAGTTCAAAAAATAAAGGGAGCAAGCTAACCTTATATAGTTCGAAAAATAAAGAAGGTAAGCTAACCTTATAAATTTGTGGGAATTAAATTTAGAATTACATAAAAATGTAACTAGAACAAGGCTGTGTGGCAGTGGAGTCCCTTTCAAGGAGGTTAGAAAGCAAATTGTGGAAAATGGGGTCGAATTGTAAATGAAACGTAGTGTTTGGTGCAAAATGTATATCAACGAAACGTGCAAAATGTATATCACGGAAGATAGTGCAAAAGTAAATGACAGTCGCCAGGCACAACAACATCTAATTTTTGAAAGTATATAGCAAACCTAACTTTTTTGAAAGTATATAACAAAGTAAAAAATTTGTTGACAGTGCAAGATTAAATTTGGAAATTTAAATGCATTTTCCATATGGACTGGTGAATGATAAAAATATATGATGACATAAAATTAATAGCAGATAAGTAATATAAAAATTTAAATGCATTTGTGAACATGGGGTATATGTAAATGATGCTTGCATTGTTGAACGCCATTTATTTTTAAATATATATAAAAAGAAAAGTGTGTAACATATAAAGGAGTAGATTCATTTTCCATATAGACTACTGAAGGATAAGAATAAAAGTCTAACATATTAAAAAACAAATGCATTTGTTATACAGAATGCGGAAAGATAAGAATAGAGTCTGTAACATATAAAAATTTAAATGCATTTTTTATTTCAAGTATGTCAAAAAATGAAAATTTGTTACATACTACTGCAAATTTTGAAATATACCAAAAAATTAAAGTTTGTTACATATAAATCAGAATTTCAATGTGTTTTTCATGTAGACTGGGATTGGGGCTCCCACAGACCATTAGAGAAATATGTACAAGAAACAAGATTGTGGAAAGAAGATAGAGTGCAATAGCTGCAAAAGAAAATAAATGGAAAGGTATAAGTGTTTGCCTATACATCTGTATTTATGAAAGTGGAATAACCATGTTAAGAAACAAAGAAAGATGCGATGACTAAACTTACAGTGAGGGTACATATGATCTCTTTGGCTACTTTATTGCGGCTGTCGTTTCATTGATGTCAGTGATAACTGCAGTTTCAAGGATGTTCTGCACAACTGTTGGAATGACGAAAATTGCATGTTGTCTTTCATTGGCGGCCTATTTCAATTGCCTTTCAACCCATTCTTCAATGTACCCTCTCATTGGGGTGAAATTGATCTCATTCCAAATTTTGATGTTGAAAACTTTGTTTTCTAATTCCTGGAAGTTGATAGAAAGATTAGAGATAGCCTGATGAATTTCCCCATTCTGTACTGCATATTTGACTAGCCAGTCATGACGTGAGCTTGATAAAATTGAAGGATCTTGTAAAACTTTTCCAGAGATAAGGTATTAAACATAGAAACTTATTTATTGAACTCTTTCCTAGTTAAGGGAAAGGAGTTTGCGATTAAGAGGGGTTCTTGGAAGTCGTTTCTTTTTCCTGCTAAGTCTATATTTGACAGCTTTGTCAATAATTTATATTTCTTCGTTATGGCTTGTTCACATGACTGAACAATGAGACACGGGTTCTTTTATTTTTGTTTCCAACATGCATTCAATTGGCCGATCCAGTTTTTGGATGGAATATCTTCTTCTCTTCTTTTTGTTTCTGTCATATTGTTGACAATCTTGCCAAAAGGGATGACCATTTAAAAAAAAAAAACTCTTCATATTTTAATTTGGATTGCAAAAGCTCGAGCAAGCTATGTGCCCTGGTTCCAATGGAAGCGATGGTTTGTGATCTTTTCCACACCTAGGTAACGAGTTCCATTATTTTTCTGATATTGTTTTCCACATATCTTTTACAAGATGTGAACAGGGTGGAGTATGCTTTTACAATGGGTGCAGTGGTGCCAAGAATGGCTATTGCCAAAGGATCAACAAGAAATGGCATAGGAATGAAAGTGTCTTCCAATTCCTTGACTCTGTCCTTTAGTTTGGCATTCTAGGTCTTGATGCATCCAATGGAGTCATCAAGTTCTTCTCTGGTCACGATGTGAAGTTGACAGATTTGGGATGCCCGCATGTTGGCAACGTCAACCTCTGAACGATATTTGCCTTTGATATTTTTAACATTTTTTTTCTCAAATATCTATCTTTTGTTCTGGCTATAAAAAAAAATGCTCTGGAAAATGAAGGATTCATCTTCGTCAAAATTTTGGGTAACAGATAAGTCCATTGGATGGCTATGGTGGATGTTATCTTGGGGTTGATCAAGGAAGTAGAACATGGCATCCAGATCAGTGTCAAATTCCATGTTCTGACTTTGAATTTCTAGTTCTTCTGCCTGACCCATATTCTTTTTTCTCTTCTTCTCTACTAGAATCTTGTGAGAACTATCAATTTTAGAGTGAGAAGTGTCGTTATCTCCTCTTCCGTTTGAAGAAATCTAGGTTTCTTTGTTGCTGTGATGGGTCGTTGGAGTGATGATCCAAGATGTCATACTTTTTGGAGTGGTATTTGCAGATTGAACACTCTTTTCACTGGGGCCTTTCCCCTATTGCGTGTATAATTTAGTGGATCTTTGCACTGTCTCTACGTCATCGGTATCAGAGGAAGGACTGTCACCATCTCTATTTTTTAGCAGGTGTTTATTTACAAAACAATCGTCGAGGCCAAGTGATTGTAAATGTTGTCTAAAAATATCATAGGGGTCAAATCCTCTTATGTATTCAAGATATCTTAGGTTGGAGATGCTAAAATGTGTTGCAGAATCATCAATTTTGTTGATGTTTTTCAAGACGAACTCTCCTATTTTCCAAGGCAGAGGAATGAACTATTTTTTTTTCTTCCTTTGGAACAGATGGAACCAGTAGTTGTATTGACGTGTTACTTCTACAATAAAAATTATGTCCTTAACATGAAATGGAAGGATAACAGGTTGTTCCATGGAGATAAAAATTCTTATGACAGTGTAATTATCCAAATGTTGGAGTGTCCCCTTATTGTCCAAAAAACTAGTTGCCTGTTCAGATATGCGGGGAGCATTTTCTCCTAACAACAAAACTTTGAAAATAGACCAAAATCCATTAAAAACCTCATAAAAATGGTGGGAATCCTTATGCTTCCACAAGGCCTGGTACTAGAACATTACTCAGTGGAATTGGTAGTTGATTTTTTTGGACAGAGACAGTTGCGTAAATTGACAGGAATGTGCTATTGCAAAAAATAAATAGGATGAAATATAAAATTTCTTTTCCCTTTTGTAGCTTGACAATTGGGAAGAGATTTCATGGGAAATTAACCTGCCCCAATCAAAAAGGTCTTGTTCATTGACTGTGAAATACAAAATATAAAGAGCCATGCGAGAAACAGTACATGTGGACTCCTGTCCCGTTATTCTTGTAAACAGCCAGGCAATTTCCCGAAATGGATTTCTAAATGAACTAACCTTCATACTTGTAATATCTTCAGGAAATAGATTTGGCCTTTCCAAAAAATGGAGCAAGAGTTCCAATCTGTTACTATGCTTTGCTAGAAATTGTTTGCAATCTTCTCCTTTGAATGCCAATGTTGGCTCGGGCAATTTCAGCATCTAGTGGAAGACCTGAGGTAACAAAGCCATCGTGAAATGGAATAATTCTTTTCTCTGTAATAAATTTATCGGTGCACCAAGAGACCACGTACTTATAGTCAAAAACCTCAGGGACATAGCCTGCATGAGCAATCTCAGAAGTCCAAATTACTTGGTTCTCTATGGTAGGGGTTGAGTAATAAGAAAATTCTCTGAACCAATGGAAGTTCTGGTCCTCAGGCCTGAAGGTGTTCACTGTATCTCCACATAAATGGTGCTGAGGTGATTCCATAGGTTTATGAGAAGGGTGCTTTGCTGCAGATGATGGTTTAAATGAATTGTTAGAGAGAATGATGTAATTTTTTGCTAAATCTTGGTTAAATGCTTGTGAATGGGAAATCTCCTCGATCCTTTCGTTGATTAATGACAACATGTGTTGGTGGTGCATGATGAATTGTTAGCAGTAAAATTTATTTATTTCATATTTAGAAATGCGAACGTGGCGGGTACGATGAAGAGTAATTAAGGAATGGATGTTTCATGAATGTGCGAAGAGGACGTCGTGTGAACGGAATTTTATGATTTTGAAATGAACACTCACAAGGGATAATATAATCTGCCTACAAATTTTGGTTTAATKTGCATGAATACRAGATCTCCTAGAGCCTTTCACCCATCAAAGACAATATATACAGTTTCTGCATGATGACTTGCTAGAATTAAATGCTAGTAATTCCATATTTAGAAACAAGATATGTATGTGTATATATATATATATATATATATATATATATTTATATATATATATATATATATATTTATATATATATAACTTTTTAWTTTCTTTTATTATAGACAWGTGAGAAAGTGATGGAGAGGGAAGAGAGCAAGGAAAGAATGGAAAGCTCTAAAAAGYAGTTGGACAGGATTCAAAAAAGGGTTACTTGGATAGTTAGGACAATCAAGTTTTGCACGATGAAATTTCATGTTTCAGAWTTTTTGAGGGMAAAATGTGTAAAACGGAAGAGATCATGATGGGGMASTTGAGTGACCRGTTTGTACATTTGGGGAATTCCACCAAAGTGTCTAAGTATGGAATAGCGAAATTGATAATTCCATATGTGGCAATAAGATATTATACATAATTTCCAACTGTTAATTGCAAAGGGGTGCGGATACAAGAAAAACAATGACTACGAAYTGAATATTTATTCAACCCGCAAAACTGATGATTCGCMAAAGAAATTCRAACAAATGGCGAAGTATGGAAAGAGGATAKATGGGCTTCAAAATGGGGTGACAATAGTTCCACTAAATATGCAAGGACCCAACGGTTAAATTGTATTTCTCGAAAGTTTTCAGTGCAAAAATATGCAGCACAGAAAAGGGCATGATAGGTGGATCRTAATACGGAAAAGCGTATGATCTAASAATGGTTGCAATTTTGAATATCTATCAGTTTGTATATACAAGAGCTCCAAATGYTGTTTGGAGGTCATGAAAAAGTAGAATTTCAATGTTGACTCGACCAACGCGCAAGTCCACCTGTCAATTTGTATATGGCRGAACTCTGGGTGCCAATTGTGGGACAGGGAAAAATAGACGRTCAATTTAAAGAAAGAGGAATCGGTCGTTGGAAATGCAAATGCTTGAATCTAGGAAGTTGTGGAGAAATGCATTGTCGGRAAAAAAACGATTAAGTAACCAGGAAGAAAAACTAGAGRGWATAAAAGAATGGGAAAACAGAGAGRCGAAAGGCAGTTTTCATAAGAGCGAATTGGTTTCAAAGAAGYGCCATCGTTGCAAAACCATGATCTACTAATTGTCAGCAAATGMATTGTTGAAGATTACATTTTATTGCAATGTATGCYTGCAGCTATGTTCTTGATACATTATTCCATGACTGTAACATATCAACTTAACCACTAAATTTATTTTTCTACTAATTGCCAACAAATGATTTGTGGAAGATTAKATTTTATTGGAACATGTGCGTGTAACTGTTTTCTTGATACATTCTACCATCAGTGCAACATATTAACTCAAGTATTAAACTTATTGCATTATGGGATGTTAGCMTTAAAACTTAATAATTGCATGTCTAGAAACACGAATAATGATTTCACTGCAACATTGTACATTGGTATTAGTAAATACACTATTGAATAAGTAMGAGAGCACTGAACCATGCCAATTAGAACATGCGTTAAACCYAGAAAAGGGGCAACAACGAAGAGTGCAAGGTWATTTTTTTTTTATAGCAAATCCATTTAAAATAAAAAATGAGAAAAAYRTTGAGTACTGTATATCTATGCTTAGAAATTGGACCCAGTTCTTCGGGACAAAAAATTGAAGGTATCTACGACAAACAYAGGCACAGTTTCTATAGTATGCAAGATCCTTGGAGTTTTCTCATCGATGAATCACCCTTTKCTGAAATTGATATTTTTCAGAAGATTTTCCTCAGAAAGAAGACAAAAATGGTTGTAGGGAAAGTGMAATAACCCTTAGCTGAAACCGCCTCTGCATAGTCCAAAAAAATTTAGTAGCACAACTTGCATGTGCAATTGCAGAGGCCCAAATTAGTCCATTTTGGGYAGAAGGAGATGACTAGTAGGAAAATGCATGGCAAGAGTGAGAGTTYTGGACCTGATGCCCRGAAATGTTAAACAATATTTTTTTGGCTTGAAATATATCTTTGGGAGCATCATCATATCATTTCTTTAYASTGAAACTCTTCCATCCAGAACAGACTAATTTGGAACTCTGSAATTCCTACTTTTGCGGTGCAGAGTGGTTGTTACRTTCATCGTYAGTTTCKTTTCTAAAACTCCTTTTGGTGTTGTCATGACTGCGATCACCGAGCCAGGAAGTTTTKTTCAKTATGGTTGATTTCAATTTGGGCGYAGGAGTGGGAATATTCTCTGMATTTCCATCATCCATTGTTGTATCATCKTCCATCAGATCATATTCTTCTAGATTGGAATTCATGGCATCAACTTATGCGATAGMAATGACTGCAACTCGGMAGGTTCTCTRACCAGCTAGGGTTGCAATGGAATTTTTTGGCTTGAAATATATGTCTCRGTGTGCCAAGGGACCATCTCCTTTTTTTCTCCTGGGCRGAGGGAGATGAATAGTAAGAATATGCCCTAGAATAGTGGAACYTCTCGACWTTATGCCCCAATGTGTTTACTATGTGTGGAGAGAACTAMTGCAAGAATTTATTTAGAATTTYCGTTCGGTCAAGACAATGTTTGAAATGAAAATCGGGGAGGGATAATATAAGCCTCCACAAATTATGGTTTAATGCATATCAATGGAATATCTTCTCAAGCCTTTCCCTGWTCAATGACAATTTCCAAGGTTCGTGCAGAATGAGTTGTGACCATCACAACTCACTAATTGCACAATTAGAAGAAAGTGTGAATGTGGCAGTGATGGGGAAAAGAGATTAAGAATCAGAAATTTCTTAAAAGTAGCAACCTATCTGCGTGCAAAAAAGAAAGATTTTATGGCCTTTGAAATGAATACTTGGAAAGTATAAAATGATTGTGGGAAAATATTATTTTAATTCATACTAATGACAAATCTTCTCTGGACTTCCGGAAATTAATGACAGTTTTAATGGTTGCTGGAGGATGGCTACTAGCATTAAAGATTAATTATTTCATATATGGAAACAATTATGAAGGCAACAACAATGGAGAAATTGATTTCAAGAAATACCAAAGTATGAAAAGCGGTCGAGCGAAGATATACCCAGGGCACATGAAGGGTCGATGGTTCTCGGTATGGCATGATGAAAATTGAGCCTCCATTGTTTCGTGTCCTACAAATACCACCTACACTTCCATGATATACAAATTGACAGGCGGACTTGCGGGTTGGTTGGTTCAACATTGCATTTTTTTTCTCCTTAGCGATTCGATATTAATTCCATAATTAGCCACTTTTTTGGATCGGGGGTTCTCGGGCTGGCGGGCAAAAAACTGGGCATCTATTATTCCACGCTCTACAAATAGCACTTACAATTCCACAATATACTAATTCAGAACCTGACCTGTGCTAAATTATTAATGTTAAATATTTAAAGAATTTAATTATATGATAAAGTTTGCACAATCTGGTCGTCCAAGTGATATAAAAGTATTTCCACAAACGAGCAATCTAAAAAAGAGTCATTCCATATTTAGGCACTTTTTTTTATCGTGGGTTGGCAGCCTTGTGGGCTGAAAAAAGAGCATCTATTGTTATGTGTCCTACAAATAACACCCATATTTCCACGATATACAAATTGATAGGACCTACGGGCTGCTTGGCTAAACATTGCATTTGATCATGGGTTCACAGCCTAGCGGGATGAAAATTAAGTATCTATTGTTTCGTGTCCTACAAATAGCACCTACAGTTTCGTGATATACAAATTCACATGCGGACTTCTGGACAGTTTCTATATAAAGTATGGAATGATATTTTATACAACATATGTGGATCCCTCATTCCATACTTAGGAAGTTTTTGGATCATAGGCCCGCGGTCTGGCGGGCCAAAAAGAGAGTCTCTATTGTTTTGTCTCCTACAAATAGCACCCATACTTCTGCGATATACAACTTGATAGTGTTCTAGAACATATATGGATCTGTCATTCCATACTTGGACACTTTTTGGATCGCAGGTTTGCGACCTGGCGGGATGAAAATTAAGTATCTATTGCTCTGTGTCCTTCAAATACCACCTAGAATTTTGTGTCCTACAAATAGAACCCAGACTTCCTCGATATACAAATTCACACGTGGACTTGTGGACATAGTCTATATAAAGTATGGAATGATATTTTATACAACATATGTGAATCCCTCATTCCATACTTAGGCATTTTTTGGATCATGGGCTCATGGCTTGGCGGGCCAAAAATAGAGTCTCCATTGTTCCATCAACTACAAATAGAACCCAGACTTCCATGATATACAAATTGATAGTGTTTTAGAACATATGTGGATCCCTCATTCTATACTTGAGCACTTTTTGGATCCCGGGTTCGCGACCTGGTGGGATGAATAAAAACTTTCTATTGTTATGTGTCCTACAAATAACACCTAGACTTCCGAGATATACAAATTGACATGTGGAATTTTGGACATAGTCTCTATATAAAGTATGGAATGAGATTTTATATGGCATATGCATATCCCTCATTCCATACTGAGGCAATTTTTGGATCGCGGGTTTGCAAGTTGGCACACTGAAAATAAAGACTTTATTGTTTTGTATCCTACAAATAACACCCAGACTTCCACGATATACAAATTGATAGGTGGACTCGGGCTAGTTGGATGAACATTGCACTTTTATTGTCCCGTAGCGATCCCGTATGAATTTCAAATTTAGCGGTTTTTTTTTATCGGGGGCTCTGGGGCTGGCGAGATAGAAATTGGGCAAATCAGGATGGTTGGTTGAACATTGCACTTTTATTGTCCCATAGCGATCCCTATCAACTATCTAACATATGTAAAAACATGATTTTCAATACTAAATTATTAATAATAGTTTTTTCTATTGCAAAATTTAATTAAATGAGAAAGTTTGTACAATCTCATCGGGCGACTGATATAAAAGTTTTCCAAAAAATGAGCAATACATAGTAAACATGTTCTTTTAGAAAGTATGGAAAAGAGATTTTATAGAGCATATTCAGATCCCTCGTTCCATACTTGGGAACTTTTTGGATCGTGGGTTCTCGGCTTGGAGGGATGAAATTTGAAACTCTTTTGTTCGATGTCCTGCAAATATCACCCAGACTTCCGCGATATAAAAATTGACAGGTGGAATTGTGGATTCCACGTCTGGCAGGTTCAAGATTGCAATTGTTTAGCAATGCTCATCCTATCTAGCTTCAGCTAAAAAAATTATTTTTAGATACTAAAATATTAATATTAACTATCGTTATTGTACAAGTGAGTTACATTAAATTATTAAAGGATGTTAAATCACTTATTTTTAAAAAAATGAAGGAAACAAAAGAACTTTTTTGTAAAATTCTATCACCGTAAGCATACCAAGGACCAATTTGAATTTTAAGGCCCTCTTGTTCATATGATAGCACAATTTCACTCCGCACAATATATATTCGTTGATTTCAAATTATTCCAGGATATTCATTTTACCAAGTTCATCGAATAAGAAAAAATTGTGAAAATGACAATCAATTTGAATTTTAAGAGCCTCTTGTTGGTATGATAGGACAATTGCACTTCACACACTATATATTCATCGATTTCAAATTATTTCACAACAATAATTTGACCAAGTTCATCGATCAAGGAAATTTTCCAAAACAAGTCACATAGTACATTTGCATCACAGTGCCATAGAAATTATCAAGCGGATTTGCGTGCCAAATGGCCAAAAAATTCAATTATATTGTTATGTGTCCTCCAAAGAAGAGCTGGAGTTCCACGGTATACAAATTGATAGACAAACCAGATAACCAATAACCAACCATACTTTAAACAACCCAGAAGAAAGTTCCTAGAAGGTTCTATTGAGCAGAACCATCGACCTTTGTACCAAACAATTTGATATACGAAGAAAATACGTCGGCGCATTCCTTTTCTCTTGAAACGAACATTCATTTGGATGTTGAACAAATATTATAGAGAGACATGAGGGATTTTCGTTTCCTCCCAAAGTTTGATTTAATTTTTTTTTTTGCCCTTCTTCAGTCGATATGCAAAATTGCATTGTCCTCGTTTAAGGTGAATTTTCTCTGTATCTGAAGTTGCCACAACATATAAATATTGCTTTCCTTTTTCTGTAGATACGTTTCAAATTACAACTCTGCCAATTCAGGAAGCAAATTTTGTAACAGAGGCTTCCTAACTGAACACCGCACAATTTTGTTGCCCACAGTTCAAATAACACCATTGATGCAATATCCATAAATATATGGACATTTTTCACTGCATCGTAGACAATCAATCATATCATCACTTATCAAAGCAGAGGCAGAAGCACTGGAATGACATTTTTCACATACAGGCTCAAAGGGGGTCGAGTACGCATTGGCCACAACTAAAAGACCTTCAACCTGGCAACGGGAGAAAAGGGATTAATACATTGAACAATATAATACACAATTGCATCCCCTCCTCCCCTTTAAAACAAAAAAGAGAAAGTAAACAAGTGCAGAAATTTGTTGAAGACTATTTCTATAAGCAAAGTGAGGATGATTTTGTGGATGTATACACACAACAATTGTATAGCTAGCTAGTTTCTCCAGATCCTCTACTATATCTTCTCGCAAATCTATTACAAACGTTTCCTCGGTTTTTTGAAAGATCCTTTCTCTAGCATCCTTCTTCTTTGTTATGTTTTTGAACAACATAAGTGGAATCTTCCCTCTATGCAATTGTTGTTCCATTGACGAAAACAAATCTGAATATGTATCGAACAATTGTAGCTGCAACATGGAACAGTGAAATATTTGTTTAACTTATCTGACATATATGCAGACGTGAAAGTTAAGAACAAAACTGAATATGAAAAGAGGTATCGTTGCCTTATCGTTGTCTGACTCTCCATCCTTTATATGGAGAATGTGTTGTGACCAAAATTTTCTCGCTAGTGTCACAACAACCCCAATCGTTCTTATTGGGTAAATATTAGTGCTCTGTGCAAGCTACCTGATAGTCGAGTCCGGGAGGAACTGATATTCTGAACAAACAGAAGGAATTTTTTCCACAATGCTTGCTTCGTTGAGTAAAATAATTTGATCGCAATCACCACGGTCGTATACTGTTTTGGGCAATACATTAAAATTTGTAATGGATATCCCATTACGTGGAAATATATTTTTTGCATGTTTCTGGACAAATTGTGGAGGAACACTTGGTGTGACTATCATCATGGCATCCTCGCCTGTCACATCAGCACGCATAATGGATCTAATTTTTTTTTCCTTATCCAAGTAGGTGGTATAGAAAACCATTATGTCCTCGATGAACAGTTCTCCAGTTTGGCATCTTTTCAAGCCCTCTATTGACAGTACTTTGGATGTCACAACTCTAGACCTGATGACATTTTTTGAATAGGAAAACTAAAGTGAATGGTAGTTTTCTAAAAGTACATGAATAGTATTGATGAACTATGGATCCACAGTTTCGCAACCACACCTCTTGGTCTGTGGAACATGCAGCACGTTCGGTGTTTCAATTGTACTTGTTGATACTTCTTGCGAGCTGGAAACGATGCATTGCAAATGGAATCAGCATACCCGCCATGCCATAGATGAATATATATCCCAGGAAATTTGTTTAGTAAACATAGTAAGAGCACAACGTATGCATCTTTACCTTTGGCCTTGTCGGTTTGCCATTGTCTGGGATGACTGACTGCTCATGGTCATCTCACTAGTCCAACTTTTTTTGATGCAAGCATGTGCAGATGAACATCAGGACTAAACAAATATATGCATTGTATATTGTCCATTGAAAGGACCAAATAGCTATAAAATTGAATGCATTTTAATTTTTTAACTGGAGAATTGTTTAACAGTAAACAGGGCATGACCGCAGGTCACCATGGCCAATCTGTATATCGCGGACCCTCGAAAGCTAGGGGAGAAATAATCAACCTACCAACCTAGTAGCCGCAATCGACAAAGTGGGTAACTATGCAATAAGGTAGAAGCAAGACTACATATGTCAGTCAGGTAGTCTCCCAACTAGCGCACAAGGGAATTTTTGGAAACCACACTAAGGAGATCAATTAGAAAACAAAAGGGATAATAGAAAATGGAAAGAGTAGAAATAGGGAGCACAGAAGGCCCATTACTACGAATTCATCGTTTTCAAGTCCAATATTATATGCTCCCACCCAGTTTGTATATTTAATTTACCGGCACACTTGGTATACCTTCTAGAAGATTGTACCACAGAACCCTCTACTACTGCACAAAAGAATTCATCTCCTTGTCCAAGTAACCTATTTTTTCCAAGGAAGCAACGCTGAAGATGCAATCGAGATGAAGGAAAGTTAGTATGAAAACATACATCTAAAAGAAAAAGAAAAAGGTCTATTTACCCGCCAAAGAGTCCTCCGTCCTGTCCAACAATTTTCTTTCTTTAAATGAAACAATGCAGTGAAAACACAATGGACATAAACTAGATTAGTATGCAGGAAGGAATGCATGTAACCAAGATAACTTACCATGTAGGAACACACACAACTAGTTTAACACATATACAGACCATAAATGAAATAGAAAACAATGCAATATGAAACAACAGTACAAGCATGTACCTTTCTATATCCTCTTCAGCTGATGCAGTCAAGACTTCCTCCTTTTCTCCAGCTACTTTGTTTGTTTCAATGTGGGAACCCACAAAATTCAATGAACATCAATGGAAGTTGGTATTCACTAGAGAACAAGAAATATGTAGATACAAAAAAACCGACTCAACGAATAGTTTACAAAGGTAGAAGCATGAACCTTTGCGCTTCTCTATACATGGTTGTAAACGTCTACCTTTTTTTTCCCTGGCCAAAATATATTACAAGGAAGAAAATATCATGCAATTGCATGGCCGCAGCTAAATGATTTCTAGTTTTCCCTGGCAATTCATCCAGACATGCCCTTTAACCATGTTCTTTATCCTCTACATAGACTTTTGTGCCCATGATACAAGTTCTCAGTTTTCTATGGAAAACTACCCAGACATGCTTCCAAACATGAAAATATAATCTTGAAGAATCTTTGTTGCACATATCATATCTCAAGCACAACACAAATTGTATCATGCGCACACCAGTCTATGTAGAGGAGAAACAACATGTCATGCCATATCCACACTTCTGAACATACATGGTCTATAAATGTAGGATGCATACATATTCTTTATTCCAACAAAAAACAATGGATATTATAACTTCACATGTAATCCTCCAACAATTTTGTATTCAACTATTTTCTTTCATGGCAGGACTCGAGCACCAGGAAAATCTCACACAATTACAAATAACGGCCTCTGCAAAAATGGGAAATAAACAACTGCAGATTGAATGGTGGGTACAAGGGATGAACACTGTAAAGCACCCCCAAAAAACAATAACAATCCAAAAAAAAAGAAAAAAGAAAATCTCCAACCACCGACGCTGCACCCCAACCCTGCAAGGCCGAATCAAAGAAAAGAAACTAGCAAGAACCAAACTAGTGAGAAAGCACGAAGAGGCTGAAATACACCCCTAGGGCCCCAAAGTGCAAACCCCAAGGAAACAAACAAAACCAACAACCCAGGAACCAACGAACCAACAAAATCCATCGACACGGTGAACAACATATGTATCTCCAATGATTATGAAACTGTAGCTGAAGTAGAAAAGGAACCAGAAACATACAAGGAACATGCGACTACAAATAAGAAAACATTCTTACTTGCAAACTGCAAACACTAAAAAACAAACAAGGAATACAAAATGAAACTATGGCATCAAAACTTACTACGAAATGATGAAATATAGAAGGGCAGGTCGAATTGTGAGAGAAGCAACAAAAAACAACAACTAAGAAACCAACGAGGAAGAACCACTCACCGAACCAATAAACAATGTATCTAGCTTTAATTATTATGAGGATGAAACATACAATGGTAGCACCTGGAAAACCAACAAAGAAGAAGTAGTCATTGAACCAGTATACAATGTATCTAGCTTCAATGGTAGAACAAGGATGGAACATACAATGGTTATTAAACTACAATGTACTTTGAGAACCATATTTACATAAACATTTAAGACTCTCAGCCTGTCTAATGACCTCGTGGTATGAAAACATTTAAGTTGTCAGGGGTGTTGGTGGACATCGCGTCGTGTAGACATTTACGTTGTCATGCCTATTGAGGCATCTTGGAATAAGTGTCAATAAATTTCA
Source organism: Picea engelmannii (assembly GCA_009831015.1). Taxonomy (NCBI): domain Eukaryota; kingdom Viridiplantae; phylum Streptophyta; class Pinopsida; order Pinales; family Pinaceae; genus Picea; species Picea engelmannii. The sequence goes on from ML789421.1 coordinate 467,610, forward strand.
AGAAATATACAAATCTTGGATATGAAAACATTTCAATATGCTTAGTACATATCAAAATTGACAGGGGGACATAAGGGAGGGAGCTCTGTGGTTATGGAGTGAACTTCCCGCACATGGCTACGGTTTCTTTTGTCCCTCTCCTTCACCTACAGTTAAACTCCGTTCCTTCCTATTCCTGGTATGACCCTTCCCCCCTCCCCTTCCCCGATGGTCTAGCCCTTCCCTCCCAACCATGGAAGACCTCCCGGTCACCGCACATTTCACTAACAGCATGGAGAAAGTTATGACATACGTCATGGAAATAGATTCCTTAGAAGATGGAGGACCTCCTGTACAGCTGGAAAACTCTGGTGACTTCCTTCCCTCTCCTCCCTAGGCCGAACCCTTTCCCCCCCCCCCACTACCCACTCTTCTAGATGGATTGTTGTTCAGAGATTTTCCAGAACCGTGGGTGACCAAGCCCGCAAGCACTCCTGCCTGTGCTCTCACCCCACTAAGTTGACCTCAAGCTACTAACCTAGAGTGGGTAAAATCCATAACAAGAGGTCTCACTTCTTCGAAACTCACCTGCCTGGGCCACCCCTCTAGCAAAGGTACCGACCCCCCGGTCTCTTATGAGTTAGGACCATCTGCAGTCCCTTTCTCCTCTTGCAAGGGTTTTATCTTTTCCCGGCTGGAACCGGATGAGTATAGTGACTTTGAACAACCTTTCTCCACTAGAGAACACATAAAGAAGCACTCAAATACTTCGGAAGGAGCTGTCAGAGATAGAGAAACAAGGCCTAGGTTGAAAAGGAAAAGCTTAAAGAACAAAGGGAAAATTGGAAACCTAGCACTCAGTGAAGATGTGGAGTTCAGCCATGTCACACTTATGGCAAGCCAAACAATTTTTGGGAGAGTGAATGGTAGGGTCTTTGTGGTAAAAACCATCCGATATTGGATGCATGATGCTTGGCAGGCCAAGCTCAGATACTCACCGGAACTAGTGGAATTAAACAGGAATTGGTGTGCCTTCACCTTCCATGACAATGAAAACTCCAAATGGGTACTAAGTAAATCTTGGGGTGTCAACAACTCTTCGATGCTTCTCAAACCATGGAATCCACTTTTTGACGCAAGTAAAGAACACCTTGAAAAAATCCTAGTCTGGGTAAGACTACCAACACTTCCTTTCCATCTATGGTCTTTTGAGTACTTAAAAAAATTTGGGAATTTCTTAGGAGATTTGCTGGATGCCGATATGACATATGAAGAAGCAAAAAAATGGAAGGTTGCAAGAATTTTGGTTAATTTGAATGTTAGGGAAGGTCTGGGGGAAGAGATGGATCTCACCTATGGAGACTACACATATGCCCAAAAATTGGACTATGAGAACATTCCTTTCAGATGTTGAAGATGTCATCAGTATGGACATCTGATTAAAAATTGCAAGCTCCCTCTAAGAACCAGAAAAATGGTATATGGGAGGAATAAAGATTCAAAGAGGAATGTTGGATCTTAGGTTCCTGATCCCTACATACAAAAAGAGCAGGGTTGTCAAACAGAATGCCTCACCGAAGTTTTGGCCGAAGATTTGGTCCAACCCTGTATAGAGCTGGCTACCATTTGCCTGATCCAACAAGTTCCAGTTCATACAAAAGACACTTCCTTCCTTGTCACAAGTACCTCATCTAATCCCACCCCCTCTATTACTGTTTTAATAAATAATTTGTCTAGCAAAATCCCTGAGTGGCTTCTCTCACCTTCCCTTCCCCCGTTCCCTCCCTTGTTTTCTCTTCAACCCCCCTTTCCACCTCTTTCCTTGACCCCTCGTTGCCCAGCTCTTTCCCCGGCCTCCTCTTCCTCCCTCCTCCCTATGGTAAAACCAACTTCTTCTCCTACCCCTTACTCAAATGAGTCCACTACCTCCTCGATAGAAACCTCTAGAAGAATATACTTTTTAAGATCACAGAGTAGAGAACACATAGGAGGTTTAGCATTGGACCCGACTTCAGCAGTAAAAACTGGCAAAGGCAGGAAATCTTTATTCTGAAAAGTACAGGAGAGAGCCAAAATTCACTTATTAGTAGGGAAACATGTCTCTATTGAAAGGTCACTTAGAGCAAGGAAAACCCTAGGAAAGGGGCCTTGATGAAGTGTTGTTCCTTTAATTGTAGGGGTTTGGTTGGTCCCCTCAAAAAATGATCCCTAAAAAGGATCATTCTCACAGAACATTTGGATGTACTTCTCCTTCAAGAAACCTTGGGGGAAGGGCTGGATGTTGAAAACAGACTCTCTTTCATTTTACCAGACTGGAGCTTCATTACCTTGGACTCTATTAGGAGATCTGCAGGACTACATATTGGATGGAATTGTCGCACTATAAAATTCCTTAACCATTGGGGTTTTGAATATGGACATGGGATCACACTATTCTCAAAATAAATTGAAGACCCCCTCAATATTGTAAACATCTATGGCCCCTATCACAACAGAATCCCTTACTGGGATGTTGTATTAAACAAGTCCTTCCTAAAAGAAAAACACTTAATCCTGGGAGGACACTTAAATTTCTCTTTAGGAATTAAATAAGTTTGGGGATCCCATGTGAGATCAGACCCCCTCTCAACCTACTTTACACAAAAACTAGATGAACACAATCTTCTGGATATTGAGCCAGTTAAATTCAAATCAACTTGGAGAAACAACAGAGTAGGAGAAAAAAACATTGCAAAAAGTCTGGATCACTTTTTGATAAAGGATACACTTCTTGAAAAATCCTTTCAACTGAAACAATGGATAGGACACAGGGGAATCTTGGATCATTACCCAATTTTCCTTGAACTAAGAACTGGATTGGATAAGCCACCCAGTCCTTTCAAATTCAATAGAACCTGGCTCAGTGATGAAACTTTTTTAAAGTTGGTTAAGGAAAATTGGCAATACTATAACCCAAGAAGCAATGAGATGGAAGGTCTACACTTTGTAAAAAACCTGCACATTATCAAAGAGAAGACGAAGACCTGGGCACATCATAAACTTCTAAAAGAGGATTTGGAACTGAAGGAACTAGAATCAAAATTAAACCTTATTTCGGAAGATCAAGGTGGAGGATTTGATACAACAAATGCCAAACTAAGTCTTCTAAAATTGGAAGAAAGGAGAAAAAAACTACTAAAGGAAAAAGAATATACATGGAGATTAAAAAGCAGAGCCACCTGGCTGAAGAGTGGAGATGAGAACACAAAATTCTTCCATGCAAAAGGCAGAAGGTGCATAAACTCAATCTGACAGTTAAAGGATCAAGACAGAAAAAAGGAACATACCTTTGAAGGAATGGAGAAAATTGGAAAAAAGTTCTTCCAAGATCTCTACAAAGTAGAAAAAAAGGCCACTACTGAAGAAGTGATTCGAATGGTACAATACTTTCTGAGATTTATTAGTGAGGAAGATAATAGAATGCTTATGGAAAAGGTAACACTAGAAGAACTTAAGGTTGTATTGAATAGTTTTCAAAAGGACAAAAGCCCAGGACCAGATGGATGGACAATTAAGTTCTTCATGGGCTTCTTTGGTTCTATTGGACAAGATATACTAAGCCTAGTTGAAGAGACAAGGCTTACTAGACAAATGCCTTTAAGTTTAAACTCAACTTTTATTTCCCTTATTCCAAAGAAGGACAACCCGAACACCCTTGATGACTTCAAACCTATCTCCCTGTGCAATTGCATCTACAATATCATCTCCAAAGTCATAGCTAGAAGACTTAAGAATGTACTTTCTGACAAAATCTCCTTGGAACAATTTGGATTCCTAGAGGGTAGGCAGATACACAAAGCAATTGAAGTGGCACAGGAATCCCTACACAGCATAAAGACCAGGAAGGTAAAGAGTGTGGTTCTTAAAATCGATCTTTCCAAAGCCTATGACAGGGTAAGTTGGCTCTATTTACAACTTCTTTTAACACATTTAGGCTTTACAGTTCCATTTATCGGATTGATCATGTGTTGTATTACAACTGTGAAATTCTCATTCCTCATAAATGGTCAGCCATGGACTTTTTTAGATCTAAAAGAGGCTTAAGACAAGGTTTTCCATTTTCCCCTCTTCTGTTTCTTCTTTTTGCTGAAGGATTAAGCAGGGCTTTAGCAGCAGAAAAATGATATGGGTCTTTTCCAGGCATCAATATTTCCAATACTCTTCATGTAACCCACCTTCTCTTTGTAGACAACATCCTTGTCTTCTCTGCAGGAACTAGAGGGGAAGTTGAAAATCTAAATAACATTCTGAAACTCTTCTCCAAATCTATAGGAATGATAATAAACGAAGGAAAGTCTACTCTCACCACCTTTTGTCTCTCAAAAATGTAAAAAAGTCGATACAAACTTCACTTCCCTTTTGAAGAGAAAACGATTGATGAAGGACTCAAGTACTTGGGATTCACTTTGAAACCATATTATTACAAAAAGGAGGATTGGTCTTGGATACTGAAGAAATTAGAAAAAAGGTTATGTTCATGGAGCCAGAAATGGCTTTCCAGAGCTGGCAGATTGGTACTAGTAAAATCGGTTTTGGAATCCATCCCAGTCTTTTGGATGTCTCTGTCTTGGATCCCAAAAGGAACTTTGGAGGCATCTAGAAAACTCTCTTTCATATTTCTATGGAGTGGAAAGAAATATACAAATGTGACTCCTTGGGTAAGATGGAAAAGGATTGCAGTCCCAAAATCTTTAGGCGGTTGGGGCCTAAAAAATATACATGTTTTCTCCAAAGCCTTAGCTACTAAAGGGGGTTGGAACCTTCTTTCTACAAATAGTCTCTGGACAAAGGTTGTCATCAAAAAATACATTGAACCAGACACCCTGGAATCTTGGAGTAGAAGAACTCAGAAAACTCTCAGAGGTGCCTCAACGATTTGGAAGGCAATGATAAAATCTTTCCTTGTAATAGAAGGTGGTCTTTCTTGGAAGGTAGGAAATGGACTCTGAGTAAGGCTAGGGACTGATCCTTGGATATGAAGTGAAGGAAAACACTTACTCTTAGATCAGCTACTAGCCACTTTAAAGCAAAAAGGATTGAACTCCTTAAGTTTACTTGTTGACCAGCCCTCCACTACCCTTTGGGCTCGAGGGTGGAAAACTGCCTCTACTCTTAATTTAAACACTGATGATTCAACAGAATTGGAGAATAATCGAAATGCCCTTTTTTGTTCACAAATCAGGATAAGAGAACAAGAAGATGAACTGGTTTGGGACAAAAATGGGTCTAGTATCTACACTCCAAAGGAATGTTATTCATAGCTAATGCAAGAACTCTCAAAAGTTGAACCAGTCTAGTGGTGGAAAAATATTTGGAAGATCAATGGTCCTACTAAGGAAAAAATCTTCTGGTGGTGTGTGTTTTCAAATAAAGCCTCAACCTGGGATATTTTACAAAAAAAGAAATTTTGTTGGACCAAGCAGATGCCCACTATGCAAGACAGAGAGAGAAATGGCACAACATCTCTTTCTTGAATGAACTTATCTAAAATTGGTCTGGGCAGGAGTTTCATGCACTCTAAAATTCCCTTTTCAATGGGAAGGCCACAACTTGGAACAATGTTGGACGAACTGGTGGGAAAAATCCTCTTAGAAAACTTACAGATTAATCCATTTACTGATCACTTGGGGAGTATGGCTAGCAAGAAATGAAGACATATTCAAAGAGGTGACTATTTCTCATGAGAAAACCTCACTAAACAGTCTGTCAATTTTCTCTTCCTTTCCCTCAAAAGAAAGAACAAAGAACAGAGTAATAAAATAAGTATGCATGGAAAAATCCACACCTTGGGGATTTTTTGATGGATCTTCCCAACACTACACATGTGGAGGAGGAGGCTTACTATACTTCTCATACACACACTACTTCACTTTATCTTCTAGATTGGGAAATGGAATTAATAATTATGTGAAATTAATGAGCCTCAAAATTCTCATGGTTTTTTCCCTTGAAAAAGATTGCAAAAAGTTATTAGTTTTTGGAGACTCAAAAAATGCAATAAACTAGATAAATGAAACTCAAAGATGCAATAATATCGGACTTGCCAATATTGTGGAAGATATAAAATCACTGCAGAAATTTTTTGACTTATTTTCATGTCAACATGTCTATAGGGAAATGAATAGAGAAGTGGACAGGTCTTTGAAAAAGGGCACATACATGGTGATGGGCCATTGGAAGATCACAAAGTCCATAAATGAACAAACACAGGAACAACATAAAACTTTTTTTTAAATAAATGCAATTCTACAAGATTTTGGATACAAAATCTATGAAGGATCCTATGCAAACTGAGGACTGTACTCAATACACTATAGCATTACAATTTTTTTGGGAATGACTATGTAAAATCCCACGGGATGAAGAAGAAGGAACCACCCGATATGAAGTATGTAGACATACTATATCACAAGAATACACCAGAAGGTGTATCTACAAAATGTAATTTTGATTATCATAATGAAAATTACATTTTTTTCCTGAGGAAAACAAAATACCAAAATTGACGGATATATTCGGGTAACAGAAAATGCTAATACAAACATTCGAACTAATGGTAGCATTAATAGACCTTCAAGCAATATACATGAAAAATATATGATTAAAACATACTGTCTACGAGAAAACTTTTGGATATGGTGTCATATACTACATTGGGAATAACGAAGATGACAATAAGATCTCCAATCTCTTAGCCAATCAAATCAATACATATATGTTACTTTTTAATATATAAAAATATATGTTTTTAATTCCATAGCTCCAACAATAGATATTGTGCAAATATTTCCACTCAAAGGACAAACTAATATCTAGTCAACGCTTTATTGATTGCTATAGTCCCTCTATGCCTACGGTAGGGACTAATAATGGAAACAAAAGAAAAGAAAATAAAATTTAGCAATAATGTTTTAAAATTTAGTAATAATATATTTTATATTATAATGAAAAAAATATAAAACTAAAGAAATAAAACAATTTAATTAATAATTTTGAATGACCTAAAATTGAATTTATGGAAGTGACCATGAAAAAGGGAAGTAAAATAGAAAATATTTAAAGGAAGTGACTAAAAAGGAAAATGAAATGGAAAATATTTAAAATTCAACATGATAATGTCCCACCTTAGTTTAAATGAAAGAAAACTCTTCTTGTGACTATGCCTATTTGCAAAATGAAAGATCTATTAATGTAAAAATGAAAAGTAACTCTAATATGTCATGTATAAGAAACAAGTGTGAATTGAAATATAATTATAAAATGGATAATAACAATTATAGGAAAGAAGGATAATAAAACATTATATATAATTAATGAAATTTGTAAATGGATAATAATAATAAATAAATAATATATAATAAATTTTTATATAGTAATAATAATAAAATAATTTAGTAAATTTAGTAAAGAATGAAATGTGTAAGAAGTCACAGGTTTAAGGGATCATTTTTTATCTCAAAGGAAAACACCAAGTAAGTTATGAATGAGATTTGAGTAAATCTACTAACAATTAGGTCAAGACACTTGCACTATACCAAGGGTTGAAACTTTTTGACCCAATGTGAATTAGTGAACTAATTTTAATCAATGATTTAGTAGTAATTATCATATTCATACATTGCCCCATTTTACTTGATGAAGATATATAAAGACTCATTTAATGAGTACAACAAAAGTTCAATATCTTTTCACTAGAGTTTGTCCACGTCCTAAGAGAAAGATATGAAGAAGGTTATCACTTCACCAACAAATCTTTCCTCTTGGAACATGAAACATTGAGGACAAAAGGAGGGGTCTCCATCTCCCTAGTTCCTTAAAAATTATTTAATTATCCAAATGTTTACATTCCACACAAGTGGCAAGTCAAATTTAATGACGGAGGATATAAGTCGAGGTTCACAATAATACTATGTATCATCGTACATTTCAAATGTAATGAAGGATCAACTCTTTAAATTTGGCCTTAATTCAACCGTGGGCGAAGGTGGGATAATGAAGCTTTTTGGTCTTGACGGTTTCCTTGTGTGCATTCCCTTACTTTCCCTTGAAGAATAATTTAAGGAGAATAATCTAGAAAATACATACCATGGTCTAAGTCTTTCGACTTCTTAGAGGAAGATATGGTTAATTGTTGAGGTAAATTCATGTTCCATAGCCTGGTTCTATTTCCAAAGTGGTTTATCTTAGGTATATCTCTTCAAGTTCCTTATTTCATCCTCGGTAAATTTATTGAGGTGTCCTTTAGTTTTGATATAAATTGAAAGGAATCATAGACACAATTATTTAATTAGTCTATTTATCTACTTCCTCAAGGGATAATTTCATGGTGCAAGTGTGGTGCTTAGTGTTGACAATGGAATTCAACAAAAGTATGGAATTGGAGGACTTTTCGAAATTTTCGTTGTACATTAGACATTATGGTGAGCCACCATGACACAATTTTATGCCCCCTTTAGGAAATTGTTGATATTCATCATGTTGATTCATTTCAAGGAGTTCTTATTGGGGATAATAGGACATCCATATATACATCTATAGGGAAAATCCACACCCAAGAGGAAAATAATAATAATGGGATTGTAGTAATAGTGTAAACTCTGCTTCAATATACGAAGTAAATAGAGGAAATATAATCTTAATGTACTGCTTTGCGCCGCAAGGTACCAAGTTTGGATAGGGACCCTCAATCAGCTACATCCAACTACATAATTTCCATTGGATCAGATGTGGAGGATAACGTGGAGGAGAATATCCCAGAGGGGTGGATAAGGATGGCATGGACGAGGACCTTCGGTCTTCTCTAATGAAAGAAGATGGAAGCTTCCATCAAGCATGTCTTTAAATTGTTTCAAGTTTTTTCATGTTTTCCGTAGTTGGTCATTTTTTAGATGTCCTTTTTATACTTTATACTGGTAGAATATTTTGGACATCCTTTGCTAAGGAAAGTATTATCCTTATTGTAATTAGGTCACAAGTTCTTAGGATTTTTTTTGAATAATAAATTGTGGGACAATCCTCCGTTTTGTATTATTACGTTGTCTAACACTTTTCTAGAAAAAGTTAATTATTCCTATTAAAATAAGAAAATAATGAAATATGTTTATATTATAATTAGACCTTTTATATAACCTATAAAGATAGAGACAATATGAAATTGATAAATATAATGTTTATGTTCGTGAACTTTTAACTCTTTTGGTATTTAGTCAAATATCACTATCTCCATTCGATTTCGAGGGTTTCGTTCTGTAAGGAGGAAAAGGTTCGAAACTCATGATAGTCAAGAGGAGACACCCAAGCAAATCTAGCCATGTTAAGCATTGGTGTGGCTCAAGACAGGTGCGATCCTCGTGTGATTGTGATGACCTATATTCCCTTGCTTTGACAACTTATATGCCCCTTGGTCATTGTTTCTTAGACCATAGGCTGATCTCATCGATAAATGACACACTAGCAAAAATAAAATAAAATAATTGGTCTTTAATATTGTAAGAAGCTAATTCTATATAATATATAATCACAACTTAAATAATATATTAGTTCTATAAAGTATGTTACCATAATGTTGATGTTGTAAGAAACTAATTCTATATAATATAATAACAATAATCTATTTTTAAGGTCACGACCAAGACGGACACCAAATTGGTGTATGAGACCCCCTCCACCCTGCGATTTTACTGGCAAAGTCTATAGAGGTATACATACCCTACCCCATTTGGATTTGAACTTGTGACCTCTTAGGAGGAAATATATGTTCTTAAGCATTAGGCCCACTCAAGATGTATATTTATCATCACAAATTAAATAATATGTTAACTCTATAAGATATGTTACTATAATGTTGTAAGAACTGAATTATATATAATATATAATCACAATTTATATTAGTTCTATACAATATGTTACTAAAATGACAACTTTTAGATTATACCATTAAAATATATTATATTATGGAATGGTTTTGAAATTTGGAAATTGTTCACTTGAAAATTTCTATTATAAATTACTAGTTTAAATTATTATTTTTTATATTTAAAAATAAATAAAAATTATTTGTTATTTTATAACCAAAAATATTAATAACATGAAATAAATTATAAAAATTATAAAATAAAATATTATATTGGCTCATTGTACTTAGAAAAACTACGTATATTTTACAACCTAATATTGAAGAGAATGAAACTTAGCTTTCTTCCATTTGACATTAACATATGTCTAAAATATATGAATACCTAATATGATATATGAGTTTTCAAAAATTTAGAGCAACAATTGTAATGATTAGTCTCACCTAATTATTTCTGGTTTAACATGGTTATTTCTATGATCCCCTAGAACAAGTGCCCATACTCCACCAGGTACTATGAAATCCTCGACAAAAGAAAAAACCTATCAATGTGGAAGCAGTTCCATGACTTCCTAGACATTCTTGAAAAATATCAGACTTTGATTTTGGTCAAAGAGACCATCAACGACAACACCACACAGAGAGGAGGAGAAGTTTCAGTGCTCACATCCCTCATCCATCACAGGAAGGGATCGATATGGTTCAGGAGCCCCGATTACAGCAAGTGCAATGGCTACATCAGGGAAATCGTGAGAAATGCCTTGCACAAACACAGTCGCAGAGCTCCCCCCTGCAAGGTGACCTTTAGGAACACATTCTATCACATACATCAGAAGGTGCTCTTTGTAGCAACCGAGGGTTTTTACTCGGGCCAATTTTTTTACTGTGGAAAGAATGAGGGAGGGTCGAACACGTTATATGGAGAGAGAGAACCAGCCATTCGTGCTTGGATCAAGGCCGAGGAGAGATGCTGGTATGGAAAGATATGAACCCTAGCCATTGTCACTGCATGGATCTAGAGTATGGGCACCTTTCAGCTATTAGAGACCTCATGGATCTTCATCCCTCTCTCTATTACGCGGATCAAGTTAAGAATGACGCACGATTGAGAAATTCTTCTGAATATCACGTTGAGCCTAGCTCCGAGATGGCAGTAGGATTCCCCATTTTTATAAACACCATTGTTGAATCTTCTCTCTAATTACATGCTTAGGATTCAGACCACATTTTTTAGCTCAAAACCGGAATCTACTAGGCTACAGGGATTTCACCTTGCTTTCAATGAGTAATATTCGAAGGACAAAAACTGGTGGATGGATCTCTACTATGGGGTTATGGGAATCTAAAGAACTCAACCATTTCTCTTGCTTCTCTACTCCATGAAGGTGCTCCATCCTCCACTCATCCAAGCTGTTACAATCATACTGTGAAAGCATGGATCTCCACTCCTTCGAGTTCCAAGGCAAAAACTTTCGGAGCAAAGGATATTTTTGGCTCCACCTTCATTGTGGAGTAGTCTGTAGAACCTCCAACCACATATGTCGAAGATCCCCATGTCTACAGCTCTTCTTTCATATACTAGAAAAAATCCCTCTTCTGTCACTTCAATGGACTATGGCCCTCGGCCTTTGCACTAAGAGAATGGGTAAATAAGACCCAGTGGTCAAGGCATGAATTGTTCTTTTTTTCCAAAGGGTTCTTCATTGTCAAGTTTTTCACAAAAGAAGACCCCAACACAAGCTACAACAAGGTCCTTGGTTCTAGGGCAGATATGGTGTTTCCATGCAGAGATGGTTCCCTGAATTAAACCCATTAACTATGACTTCCTTGACTACACCAGTCTCGGTAAGACTCCCCAATCTACCTCTAAATTTTTATACTCCATATTTTTTACCTACCTTGGGTAATGTGTTCGGTAAGTTCATCAATATTGACATAGACCGGATAACAAAAGGCTTCATCACTTTCTCACGTATATGCATTGAAATCGACCTCATTCAAGGGCTTCCAGATAGGATACTTATAGATTGGGATGAGAATGATCCTTACATGTAGATGATTGATTATGAGAACATTACCTTCAAGTGCCTCTCTTGTCAGCAAACAGGGTACCTCCAGGCAACTTGTCCTTTATCCCCAACCCTAGCCTCATCCCCTAGAGTGCGAAAAAGGTCTAAGGGATGGAAAGACCCTAAAAATTGTAAAATCCTCTCGAACTCTTCATCTGCAACACCATCATGACAAAGACGCCCCAAATCCTCCGCATTCTACAACACCAACACAGTCTCCAAAAAATGCATAAAAACCAACTGCAGATCCAAAACACCAGCGTTCGACTTCAACAAAAAACCTTGAAGCTTAAGAAATCTTGATTCCTATTCTCACAGTTCAGCCTTTGCACCGCCCCCTCAAAAATGATGGATCAAATGACATAATCATGGCCACAACCCCGCTCTGTGGGACTCAGAAACGTCCTCATGAATCGGATAATTTGGAAAGTAACAAATAAGCACCCTTAGCTTTAGTAGCTCAAGATTCTGGCATTTCCTCAGACCACCTAGCTTTGGTGAAAAAGGTTGTTGAGCCTATCAATTCCTCTGGTTGGATTGATGTTTGTAAGAAAAAAGGTAGAAATGATCCTCTCTAGCCAACATAATGACCCAACCCTTTCTCCTTATCTTGTATGTTTCATCTTGCTATGCCCACGCATTCCTTGTGAATCTCTTTTAGCATAGGCTAGTCTGTAGAGCTCCCATGTTCTCTTTCTTGGGGTCTTTTGCAAATTAAAAATATAGTAATAATAAATATAATTGTTATTAGAAATTACCACATTAAGTTATAGATTTGATTCTTATACTAGCATATTGAAAATGTTTATATAGGCATATTGAAGATATTTTGTCCCTACATATAAAACATTCTATTTTCTTCATAAAATTTAAGTCATGGAAAATAAAATTTTTGTCACAAGATTGTTCAAAAAAAATTTAGGTGAAGAAATTTCACTTCACATCCAACATCACATGTATTTATTTCACTCACACAAATTTAATGACTTAAATGAATAGATCTCATAGTTATCTAAGATGAAAAGTTCAAACTTAGGTTATCTAAGATTGGAAAAAAATTTGATTGTGGGAGTTCCACTATGAAAACTGAAAACTTAGATATAACTTAATATTGAAAAAATCATATTTTATTAAAGATTCAACAATAACATTTTCAATTGGTTAACTAATAACATGTGTTATAAAAGTAATTTAAATATTATAAAAAAATAATAAATAATTTACTTTAATATTTTATCCAATTAAAAAAATGAAAATATATAATATGATGCTTAAATTTATTTTGATATTTTAATTAAAAAATAAATTTAAATAAACAAAAGTGTTTTGATATTTTGAAATATATTAAAAAATAAAAACCTTATCTACCCAAGAAATAAGCTAAAAAAAAAATACAGAAAATTTACAAATTTTAATGTTCGGGAAAGAAATCTCAAATTTTGAAAATAATCCAAAAGTTTTGTTTCATAGATAGTATGTCTCTCAATATCATAGTATGACAGTCCTTCTATATTAAAGCTTTTGGCTTGTTTCATCGAAACCAAGTCATTTGTCAAAAATGTAAGGTAATTTTATAACACTTAGATTATGTAGCTCCTTTATTGTTTCATTATTATACCAATTTCTCAAGCCTGTTTTACAACTTATAATTTTTTCTTTAAATTTTATAGTTTTCGACAATAATTTTTTCTTTAAATCTTATCGTTTTTTCTCAAGTTTATTAATTTTCGACATAATTTTTTTTTTAAATCTTATCGTTTTTTCTCAAGTTCATTAAGTATCATGAATGCTACAGAGTTCTTGGGCATCATCTACATGTTTTTTCTCTTCTTCTATAACAACGAATCTGCAAGCCACACTCTATCAACCCAACGAATAGACAATTAATAAAAAAATTGATCTTAATCAAATGATTCACACTCTATCAACCATCAAAAACACCTATGAACATACGTTGGTTTTTATCCAAAAATTGATCTTAATCAAATGATTCACACTCTATAACTAGGTTTAGACCATTTCATTCTTTTGCTAAATTCATGCAAGTTAGCGCTAACTCCTTTAGCCGTTTGAAGAGAAACACAAACTGCATGAAGGCAACACAAAGTAAGAACAATTTAACTGTCAAGTAAGAGCAACGTTTTCCAATTTTAAAATATTTATAATTTCATGCCAAGTATAAGGATAAAAAACTTATGAATATATTACCAATAGAGACTTAACTTAACTCATGTTCTAAATCTCTAGACGTGTAAACCCTTCCTCAATCAATTAGAGAGAAAAAAATTAGAGTTGATATATACCATTTTCATTTACTTAATCTCTTATTATTATTATTTAAGAGTGACACTCCACATTGAATTTAAGCACAAGATCACACATTAACCTAACAATGAGTTGTAGAATGCAAGTGTGGAGGCAATTAATATTACTTATGACAAGTTATATTATTAAAATGAAAATGTTGGTATTATTATGGTTAATAATAGTTGAGTATTTTTAATAGTGAATTTTGTTGATTATGTTTGACTATAGTTGAATTAGGGTGATTATGGTTGTAATTACCCATGGTTGAATATAGTTGACCATTTGACCATGTTTGATGATGGTTTCCTATGGTTGACCATGCTTTAGTATGGTTGGATACAGTTGAACATGGTTAATCATGTTTCACTTGGTTAACAATGGTTGACTATGGTTGACAATGTTTGACCATGGTTTCCTATGGTTGACCATTGTTTATTATTGTTGGACATTTTTAACCATGAGTTACCAAGATTAACCATGCTTGACTATGTTTACTATGGTTGGCTATGTTTGACCATGTTTAACAATAGTAAACTATGATTGAAGATGTTTGAGCATGGTTGAACATGTTTGTCAATGGTTGACTATTGTTCACCATGTTTAACTATGGTAAATGATGGTTGGACCTATAGTTGATCATGTTTGACTATCATTAACCATGGTTGACCACATTTGACTATCATTGACTATAATCAATCATGTTTTAGCATAATTGACTATGGTTGAAGAAGGGTGATTCTGGTTGACTATGGTGGCCCATGTTTCACTATGGTCAATAATGGTTTACTATGGTTGACTTTAGTAGTGCATTTGTTATTATAATTGACTTTAGTTGATCATTATTGACTAAGCATGTTTAAATATGGATAATTATAGTTGACCATGGTCGACTATGGTTGAGCCTGTTTGAAAGTCATCTTTAACGTGATTGACTTTTGTTGATTATAAACTATCATTTACTAAGTTTGACTATAGTTAAATTTGGTCAAACTATGGTTGTCTTTGGTTGAGCTTGGTCGACTATAATTGACATGTTTTATTATAGTTGAGTGTGGTTTACCATGTTTGACTATGGTTGATTATTGTTTACCTTGATTAGCCATGATTGATTATGGTTGATTTTTCTTATAGTTGACCATGTTTGACCATGGTTGACTATTTCTACTATGGTTGACTATAGTCAAACATGGTTAACTATGTTTGACTATGTTTGACCATGTTTGACCATATTTGACTATGGTAGGAATGGTTAACCATGTTTGAGGATGTTAACTATAGAAGAGGATGTAGATT
>ML789421.1:508621-521075 GCA_009831015.1 Picea engelmannii
CCTAAACAGCTCCCGCAAAATCAGGACTGAAACAGGAAAATGAAAAACTTAAACAAAGGGGCTTGAAGATGGCTTCGATTCTCCCTGATCATGGAATCTGTGAAAAATATGTAAGATATTTTTATTCTTCAGCCCGTGTTGAGAAAAAACCTCTCTCAATTTTTTAAAATATGTCTTTGTTTGCCCGGAATCACCTTTGGAAATCGAAAAGTCAAAAATGTTGCGAAAGCGGTTTTTTTGGGGAAAGGTGGTATTCTGGACCCCCCAAGGTGGTAAATGGTTTTAGAGGGGGCGGTACGGTGGCTTGTGGAGATTCCATGTGTCCAAGAGTGGTATTAGGAAACAACTCATATCAAACCCCCTTGAGTTGATGTGATGTGAGGGGAGGGTCTGATATGCATGGGAAGGGTGGGTAGGAACTTAGGATAGTATTTTAGTTTGGTTTTTTAATATTTTTTATTTTGATTTTTGTTTTATTATGTGTTTTAGTTTATTTTAATATTTGTATTTTATATTTTGTGTTTATTTGTTATGTATTGTAATTTGTTTTTATGTTTTTAATTTTTTTGTGTTTTGTTTTTATTTATTAGTTTCATTACTCGTTTTGTTTTACTTTTTATATATTTTATTTATTGTTTGTTTATTATAATTTTTGTTTTAATTTGTTTTATTTCTAATTTGTTTATTATATGTTTTATAATTTTTGTTTTATTTTTAGTGTTTAATTAATAAAACACTAACCTAATCACTAACCAATTAAATTAAATATTAATTAATTAATTAATTTCTAACAAGATTTAACCTAGCTTATTTGTATAATTACTCCAACTTTGTTAACCTATTTACTAGTTACTAACATTATTAATTAATCTAATATTTTTAGCTTAAGTTTATTTATTCATGGATGGGTGGCTGGCGAGGTGTAGTCAATGAGACAAATGGATGAGGGAGTGAGTGGCGCAAAGGTGGATGAAGGATGTAGCAGGATGATGGAAGACCAGGAGAAATGGATGGAGGGGGAAATGGAAACAACCAAGAGACCAACAAGCCATGAACTTCATCACGAGAGAAATGCCAAATCAGCAGCCGAAGAATCGAGTTACCTATAATTATAGGACCCCAAAATAGGCTCCACCTAGGGATGACAGCTCTTTCAGGAGGTGTCAAGAACCACTGAACTCTGAACATGTAGACCGGTTCTTTATTCATTGGGACATGGAGTCACTGCAGCTACAACCTTCGAACTGGCTCAGATTTTTGAAGATGTCATATGTTCCCTTTCTATTCTATCTTTCTTTTCTTCCTTTAACTTTGCATTTTTCTTCAGCAAGTTAGCTTCCACATCCACTGCAATCTTTTTCATTTCTTTAAGGGTTGCAGTTTTCCTTTCTCCTAATTGGAATTCCATATCAGGATTGAAGGCATCTGGGAAATGCAAGTGATCTAATCCTGGGGGTGGCCTTACATCAACAGGCATTGCATGGTAAACCTTATTAAACCTTGCTAAAAACTGATGTATTGTCTCCCCTGGATTTCTTTTCAAGTGGTCATATTCTTCTAGGATGAGGAAAACATTTCCCATGATCACCCACCTATCTAAGAAAGCATGCATGAACTGATGAAAATTTCTGATGCTTGCAGCTGGAAGGTTTTTAAACCAATTTTTAACTTTTCCTTGCAAAGACAAGGAAAACATCCTGATATAAACATCGTCGTCTTCAAACTCATAAAGGTCAAGGAAATATTCAAACCTCTGGATGTGTTTTTCAACAGTAATAATTGCATTCTCTCCATCAAACCTGGGAAGATTATTGGTGTAATTTGCAGGGAGGTCATGGAGGATAGGAGGAAAATCTACGGGCTTGTATCTGTCTGGGATTTTGGCAGGTACAAGAGGTGAAGCAAGAGGCTTAAAACTATATGGAGGTTTAGCAAGAGTAGGAGATAAAGCAGGAGGCTTATGTCTCACTATGATTTCTACAGGTGCATCTAGGATGTGCACAAGTGTATGAGTATGTACATGATCCAAAATTTGGGGCTTAGTCTCTTGAGGTTCATCAATTAGCAGGTGGTCAATGCAATATTCAACAATGTACTTTTGATCAGGCCTAGAATAAGATAGAACATAATTACATATAAAACCAAAGATGTCCTGAATGAAATTTGGGTTTGAGTACCTGGTCTTTCTAGGCAGCTTGGTCATGCGTCAGGTTCTTCCTCCAGTGGAGTCTTTGAGTTGGAACTCTTTGGAGCTGATTGGATTCACCAGATGAATGATATCAACCTTCTTCTGTCTGGTCACTGTCCACAATCAGTGATCATATCTGGAACTTGAAGTTCACTACTGGAGAAAGTCCCCAGTATGGTTGCCATTCTGTTATCACTCTATAATTTTCCCAAGGCTGTGAAGGCAGTCACGGAGGCAACATCCAAACCACTTCGAGTCTTGGATCTATCCCTCCAAGACTTAGAGAGAGATCTCTCTGTTTGATATAGATTTGTTTGAATAGATATTAGGATAGCTATGATAGATTGGTATTTGGTTTCTAAATGGTTTGGTTGGAGCAGGAGAAAAAGGACATTGGGAAATAGGGTCAGAGAGATTTAATCCAATCAAAGGAGGGTCTAGAGGGGACCTTACAGGGAAAGGTAGGAACTGTGATGGATCCTTTAAAGTTTGGTAAATGGTCAAGAAGAAAAAGTGATGGAATCGGATCATAATAGGGCAGTTAAGAATCCTGGGAATGACCTTCAAGAAAAAAACATTTATATTGTTTTAAACTAGGAACATGGTGTATTTAAACAAATCCTGAGCCTGACTCTATTTAAAACAATAGAGAAATAAATACATATGAAAAATAGGGAAAACATAATTACATAGAGGAAAACTTCACCACCATAATGACAAAGGAATCCTGTAACTGTAATATTGTTTTGATGGAATATGGCTCTGTGAGCTCTGATACAAATTAAATCATGGTCCCTGCTGATCCACCTTCTCTACAAAAAACATGGATATAAATAAAATTTACAATCCTTAGGCTCAGGAGATCGAATTTGAACCTCCTGGTCGAAAATAGCAAGTAAATCCCAAAAAATCTGGAAATGCAAATTTGGCCGAATCTGCAGAAAATAGGGGTATGCTTAGACATATGTTTCTCTTCAACAATGACACCTAGGAAAAAACTGAAGCAGGTTATTTTATATGATCATGTTACAGAAAAAAAACCTCTTTCAATGTCTTCAATTTCATCTCCAGTTCGCCGAAATAGCTCCCGTAAAATCAGGATTGAAATAGGAAAATGAAAAACTGAAAAAATGGGGCTCGAAGATGCCTTTGATTCTCCCTTCTCATGGCACTTGTGAAAAATATGGAACCATTCTTTTTTCCTCGGCCCATTCTTAACAAAAACCTCTATCAGGTTATTAAAATATGTCTTCGTTTGCCTGAAATCACCTCTGGAAATCGACTGGTCAAAAACGTTGCAAAAGCAGTTTTTTTGCGGAAATGTGGTATTCTGAACCCCCCAAGGTGATAAGTGGTTTTATGGGGGGGGTCTGATAGCTTGTGGAGCTTCCATGTGTTCGGGAGTGGTATTAGGAAACAACTCATATCGGACCCCCCTTGATCTGATGTGACGTGAGGGGGGCGGGGTCTGATATCCATGGGAAGGGTCGGTAGAAACATAGGATAATATTTTAGTTTGGTTTTTTAATATTTTTTATTTTGATTTTTGTTTTATCACATGTTTTTTTTTATTTTAATATTAACATTTTGTATTTTTTGTTTATTTGTTATGTATTGTATTTTGTTTTTATGTTTTTAATTTTGTTTTGTGTTTTGTTTTTATTTATTAGTTTGATTACTTTGTTTTGTTTTAATTTTTATATATTTTATTTATTGATTGTTTATTATAATTTTTGTTTTATTTTTAATGTTTAATTAATAAAACGCTAACCTAATCACTAACCGACAAAATTAATTATTAATTAATTAATTAATTTCTAACAAGACTTAACCTAGCTTATTTGTCTAATTACTCTAACTTTATTAACCTATTTACTATTTACTAACATTATTAATTAATCTAATCTTTTTAGCCTAAGTTTGTTTATTCATGGATGGGTGGCGGGCAAGATGTAGCCAAAGGGACAAATGGATGAGAGAGTGAGTGGTGCAGAGGTGGATGAAGGATGCAACTGGGTGATGGAAGATCGGGCGAAATCGATGGAGGGGGAAATGGAAACAACCAAGAGATTAGCAAGCCAGAAAATTCATCAGGAGAGAAATGCCAAATCAGCAACTGAAGAATCGAGTTACATATAATTATAGGACCGCAACACAACGTATAATTTTTACTTCTAAATCTTATCATTTTTGACATAATATCTATTTATCAAGTTCATTAAGCATCATGAATGATATGGAGTCCTTTGGCATCATCTATGTGTTTTTGTAACAATAAATAGATAATTAATCAAAAAATTTGATCTTCACGAAAAAAATCAAATGATGCACATTCTATCAACCATAAAAAATGCCCATGAACATAAGTTGCTTTGTGATCCAAACTGTCCTTTGTTATCACGAGGTTTAAACCATTTCATTCTTCTTCTCAATTCATGCAAGCTAGCGTGAACTCCTTTAGCAGTTTGAAGAGAAACACAAACTGCATGAAGGCAAGATAAAGTAAGAGCAATGTTTCCCAATTTTAAAATATTTATAATTTCATGCTAAGTATAAGGATAAAAAACTTATGGGTTTTTGTTGAGATGAAGAAAGGCGCCGTGAGGAAACCCTAGTCCCTTCGTGGTGCAGATTGGTGCCGATCAGACATAGAACCCCTGCGTGGAGATTCACCAGGAATGATCACGACCATTCGGCCCCCACTAATACATCGGGATGGGCGAAGAAGAGGGGGGGAAACCCCCCTCATACCGTAATGTTGCAGCCAATGATAGATCAGGTACCAGAGCAAAGAGACCCACTTTTGAGCCGCCACTGCAGGTACACAAGAAGCTCTTGGCCAGGGAACAAGGCCTCAGAAAGGAAATGCAGACAGAAGTTGGAACCTCTCAACTAAATCCACCCCAGGGATGGGAACCGGGAAAATGAATTCGACAAATAGAGAAACTATCGAGATACCTCATCAGCTCAACTAGGGTTGGAGAGCACACACAATTCATGAGAGAGAACGCCCTTATTGGAAAATTTCTGGGACTCTGGCCAACAGAGAGGGACCTCAACAAATGGATCAAGCACTGGTGGAATCCCAAAGGGGATTATGAGGTCCAACTCAGCTCCAAAGGCTTCTTTACAATCATTTTATACAATCTAGAGGACAAGGATAGGATCTTTGAAAATGCGTTGTACTTCTACAACTCGGCAGGGCTGTTCCTACGCTTCTGGACTGAAAGATTTAGCCAGGACAAGGAAGATTTCACCATGGCCCCTGTATGAATCTGCCTATACTCCTCGTCGCAAGAGTTTTGGATGGAAGAGATTCTAATGGGCATAGGCAATACCCTAGGGCAATATGTCAAAGCTTCAGAAGCCACAAAACAACGAAAATATACCTCATATGCCAGGATCTGTGTTTACATGAACATCTCCAAGGCACTCCCTAGAGCAGTGACCCTTCAACACCAGGATGAGGACTGGCAACAAACTCTGGATTTTGAGCACATTCCCTTTAGATGTAGGAGATGCCATGAGCACGACCACTTATATCGAGATTTCCCTCTTATCAAACAATCCACCAGAGCAAACGACACCACACAGAAGGATGGATTCACCACGATTGCATAAAAAAAGAGAAACCCACCAAGGAAGCAGATCCCAGACTCCAGACAAAAAATCCCAACCAAAAACGCTTATGAGATTTTGGATCAGTTGCCAGAAGATGAGGAAATTCAGGACCCACACAAGGACTCTCAACAACGGCAAAAAAATGGCCCAAATCCTAACCCCTCTCCCCAAGCCTGTGAAACCCACACAGAAGAAAGAGGAGATGGGGATGGGGACACCCCAATGTTGTTGGATGATAGAGATCTAGTAGGAATAGATCTAGAAAAGCTGGAGGAAGCGCTAAATCAAAAGGACCTGCAGACCCTCCCTGAAGAACAATTGCTCAAGGTACATAAGGTATTTATCAATTCCTTAGTAGGATCCACAACACACCTATGTATAGCAACTGAATCGAGCTCTGACTCGAAAAGAATCATTCGAGAAAAAAACAGAAGAGGACGAAAAACCGTGCACCAATTGATCAAGGAAGTGGGTAACCTCATGATAAATTCAGGACAGGTCCACAAGATTTTGGAGGGATACCTCCACACAACACTACCCTCTTAATGATGAATATCATCACCTGGAACATTAGAGGACTTAATGGTAGATCCAAGAAAAGGATCCTCCGAGAATGCATGATAGCAGAAAAACCAGATATTTTGTTGTTACAGGAAACTAAATGCCGAGGAGCAGAGGCTGAAACCATCTTTCAGCGCATATGGAGAAAATGCAATTCCATAACAACAGACTCCATAGGCACCTCAGGTGGCCTGGCTATCTTATGGAACCCATCCAACATCACTATCAGCAAACCCTTTACAACAATAGGCACAATAACGGCTCACTTCAAGGTTATCGGCTCGAATCAGGAAGGTGCCATCACCAATGTCTACGGGCCTCACAATCACCAGGACAAAGACAAATTCATGGAGCGACTTGAACTAATCAAGACCCTGGAAACAACTCAAAACTGGATCTTAGGAGGTGACTTCAACATGATCTTGACGCTGGAGGAGAAAAATGGAGGCACTAAAAAACTAGAGCAAGACAGTGGTAGGTTTAAAGCTCTCATTGATCATCTAAAATTAGTAGATATAGAAAATAGCACTGGTACCTTCACCTGGTCTAATCGCAGATCAAGCAATCAACACATTGCATTCCGAATAGATCACTTCTTAGTCACCGAAGAAATAATGGAATCAGGCTCCTATATAGAAAGCCTCATTCTACCAAAAGTAGGTTCAGACCACTGGCCTCTGGCACTTCAGCTAGACACGGGAGAGTTATCCAAGTATAAGCCTTTTTGCTTTGAGAAATTCTGGCTATCGCATCCAGATTTTTAGCAGCTAGCCAAATCCTAGTGGGCGCAGGCGGAAATAGACCATGGCTCCAGCATGTATAAATTCCAGCAGCGCCTTAAAAACTTCAAGCAGATGTTGAAACAATGGAACAAAAATTGCTTTGGAAATATACTTCAAAGCATAAGGACGATAGAAACCAGGCTAGTGGAGATTCAAAAAACATTTATTTCCGGATCCAGAACAACAGAATTAATGAAGGAGGAGGAGCAGCTACAGGAACAACTAGAAGAAAGAAGGAAGCAAGAGGAAATCCTATGGAAGAAAAAGTCCAGAGTGCAATGGCTCAAGGAAGGGGAAAAGAACACAATTTTTTTTCATAGAGTTATGATTCACAGGCGACACATCAATAGGATCACTCACATGGAGGATAGTCAGTGCAACATAGTCAGGGAACACTCCAAAATCGAGGCTGAGCTGCTCAAGTACTACCAAGACCTTCTAACAGAACCGAAGAAGGACAGAACGAAAGCCATACGCAAAGTCACCAGACATATACCTTCACTAGTAACTACCGAGAAAAATGCAGCTTTAACTCAACCCATCACCCAAGAAGAAGTGGATCAAGCAGTAAAAACCATGCCTCCATGAAAGGCCCCTAGCCCGGACGTATTTACAACGGATTTCTTCCACCACTGTTGGGACCTAGTCAGAAAAGAAGTGTGGGAAGTGGTAGAAGAATCAAGAGCTTCAGGCCTGGTCCTACCAGCTCTCAATGCCACATTTCTCACCCTCATTTCGAAAGAAGAAAGAGTCACAAACCCTAAACAGTTCAGACCCATAGCCCTGTGCAATGTCATCTACAAAATTATAACAAAGGTAATAGCCAATCGATTCAAACCCATTCTTCCATTTGTCATTTCCAAGGAACAGGCAGGGTACGTAGAAGGGAGACAAATCATGGATAGAATCATCTTATCTCATGAGATCATCCACTCCCTCAAGACTTCAAGAACTCCAGGTATGCTAATCAAACTCGATCTTTCAAAAGCTTTCGATCGATCAAGCTAGCAATATCTCAGAGTTGTCTTAGACTCTTTTGATTTCGATCAGGGTTGGGTAAGTTAGGTCATGAATCTCACCTCCTTCGCCTTCTTCTCCATTCTGGTAAATGGTGTACCATCCCAACCTTTCTCACCATCCAGAGGAATCAGACAGGGGGACCCCATCTCCCCCTTCCTATTTTTACTTTTGGCGGAAGGCCTGGGGCGACACATCAAGGAAGCAGTAACTGAAGGCTCCCTCAAAGGCTCGCCTTTGCACAATATTCAACCAGCACCCTCTCATAGAAAATTTGTTGATGACACCCTCCTCATGAACTCCCCCACAGTCAGGGAAGCTAACAAGTTCAACTCCATATTATTCAACTTCACCGAAGCCTCAGGCATGTCACTCAACTTGGGAAAATCCAAGCTCTACTTTTTTAATACCCCGGCTTCTATCCAACTTCATATTTCCAGACTTCTGGGGATACCCAGGAGCTGCCTTCCATCCAACTATCCCGGGGTTCCCCTCATAGGAGCGGCAGCTAGATCCATCTCCTGGGACAACCTTATCCTTTCCATTTCCAACAAGCTAAGAAATTGTACCTTTAGACCCCTCAATATTTCTTCTTGGGTGGTACTCCTCAAGTCCGTTTTGCAAGCCCTACCCACTTATCTCTTCACCTCTCTAGTTGCTCCCAAACAAGTTATCAGAGCCATCAGAAACCTTCAGCGAAACTTTCTCTGGCACAGTCACCAACCCAACAAGAAATGGGCTCTAGTTAACTGGGACAGACTATGCATGCCAAAAAGCCAAGGATGACT
This sequence comes from Picea engelmannii, assembly GCA_009831015.1. Classification (NCBI taxonomy): domain Eukaryota; kingdom Viridiplantae; phylum Streptophyta; class Pinopsida; order Pinales; family Pinaceae; genus Picea; species Picea engelmannii. The sequence continues at coordinate 517,579 of ML789421.1, forward strand.
GGGACTCTGGGATCCAGGGAAACTCAATCAAGTAATGGGAGCTAAAATCTGGTGGAGATGGCTAAAAACTCCAACAGCCACCTGGGCACAACTGTGGAAACAAAAGTATGCCCCCCTCACACCAGAGGACCAGCTAATCCGACATAAGAACCGAATACATGGTTCCAACATCTGGAACATAGCTTGGCAAAATCGCACACTAGTACAGAATCATGTCTTCTGGGAGATAAGAGATGGAGAAAGTGCCATGTTCAGGCAAGACTCATGGCAGCAACTCAAACCCTTGGACAAAATGGATGAGCTATCCAATCTCAAAAGAGATCTCCATCAGAACACCTCCCTAAGGGTTAAGGACCTTTAGAAACCCCAAGCATAGTAGCAATGGTGGCGCCAATGGAAGATCTCGAATCAAGAGCACGGAATCCCGAAAAATTTCAATCTGCAGAGCGGGCAATCTTAAGCCAACCGTAGGAAAATACTCAATCGAGAGGGACCGGAAATCCTGAGGTGGGGATACTCCACAGCTAGCAACTTCATAATCAAAGAAGCTTATTTACTGCAGGGAAATCACCAGGGTCAAAGAAAGGACCACATTTGGAGTAAAGTCTAGAACGTCGTTCTTTTGCCTAAGGTCTCCACCTTCTTGTGGCTAGTGGTGCACAATAGAGCCTTAACGTGGGACAATCTAAGGAAAAGAGGCTTCAATGGACCATCCCTCTGCGTTCTCTGTTATCAACAAGAGGAAACTAAAGAACACCTCTTTAACGAATGTCACTACAACCAACAGATATGGGACCAAGGAGCGCAAATAATGCGCAAATCCAACCAAAATCGGAGCAGCATCAATGACACAATTGAGAATTGGGACCGCAGTACCTACAACAACCCTCTACTAAATCTCATCTCGAAACTTTTTCCAGTATTTATTCTCTAAAAAATTTGGAAGGAACAGAATAAGAGAATATTCCACTCCCAACCATCCCTGCCAGAGGCCACATGGGAGAAAATCAACTCATTAATCAAGGAAAGAATCAGGAGTAAGTCTTGGACAGAGGAATATTTTCACTACAACCCAGAGGAACAATGCATTCTTCAAAAATGGCAGCCCATACTAATCAATCAACTGAGACCAAGGAATCATAAGCGTCAACAGACTAGTCCAACCAGCTGGACTCCCCCTCCAGCACATTTCATCAAAGTAAATTTTGATGGAGCCTCCAAAGGCAACCCAGGAATAGCAGGATATGGGGCAGTGCTCAAAAATTCCAGTGGCGAAATCCTTGGTCTGGATGCAGGATTCCTAGGGGACACAACCAACAATGTAGTTGAGCTAACATGACTACTGCAGGGTCTCCAAACAGCCATGGACAAAGGCTACCATAGGATAATCTTAGAGGGGGACTCACAAGTGATCATCAAGCTAACCACCAAGATTCTCTATGGGCGCAATCCTGCAAAAATCACACCAAGCTGGAGACTCTCTGGTTTTCTCGAAGACTTCAGCCACCTCCTCCAACCCCATCTCAGCATCATTCCCTCCCACATGAAATAGGATGCAAACAAGGTTACGGATTTCCTAGCAAATGAAGCAGTCAAAACGGGCGTTGAACACTTTTGCTGGGAAGCCCACATCTCAGCAGATTCAGAAATCTTCACTTGGTGCCAAAACTTAGCCACTAGAGATCTTCAACCCCCGGATGGGGTGACACGTTGCGCAATTGAGCCAGGCGGGGTCAGGCCGGGACGCGATATTAATGCATCTATCGGCCACTATCCCCTCAGAATTTAACTCTCCATGGATCAGAGCAGCCACATTCAAGCGATGAGCCCCTTCACGCAAGGGAAGGGTACCAACCATCAACGCACTCACCAGCAGGTTTTAATGGCCATGGCAGTCATGTTAGCCCTCCTCCATATCACCCAAGTCGACAGAGCAAAGCACCAGTCTCTCTTTGCAGCCTCCGCTCCACTGGAACAACAACATTGCAGCATAATTTCCTCCACTCCACTGGAACAGCAGCAACACTCTGTGGCCCCGTCAGAGTTTTGGAGCAAAGCGACCCATTTGGAAAGAACCCTGGTAATCTACTGGACCCCCACCATGCCCAGAGCGAGAGGGAAACCACGTAGGGGAGCTGCCTAGTATACGATCGAATCACGATGCCAGAGGAAAAATAAATTCGAGAAGGCAATAGCAATGGCAGCCATACGAATGCGCACGACTCCACGAATGCCTCCAATGGCATATGTGGAAGAAGTTATCCGGGAGGATGGCTTGGAGAGCTTCCCCGAGCACACTCTGTTCATAGTGCCGGATAACTGGAACCCTTCTTCGGAGTTTGGTTTAGACAGCAAGCCTTCGCTTGCGAGCATTCTGCCTGGCCTCAGCGCCACCAACCTAGAGGAGCCTTACACCACCTTCTATATATAAGAGGAGATTCCTCCTGAACCACCCATGGAGGCAGTGCTACAAGCACACAATCAACATGCACACACGCATCATGAAGCAGCAGAGACCATTCGCTCGATGTCAATCGATAGCCACAGGCAAGAGAAACCACTCTTCGCTGACTTTGGGTACCTCACCCTCATTTTTGAGTTGAGGAGTCTATTGGATGACCAGGTATTTCGCCTCACACGAATTGACCATAGACTCAATCTGCTCTTTGTAGCTCACTCCAGACCTCCTCCAAAGAGGAAATGCCCAACGTGTGCGCAGACTTATGTGTTTCCAACAAGGTGGCGACAGCACAAGGACGAGGACAAGCACGTAGGCTCAAAGGTTAAATGATGCTTGTGATTAGATTTTGCTTTTTCTGTTATAATTTAGGCTTCAGGCCAGTTAGCTCTTAGTTTTCTTAGAACTAGTTCATGACATATAGTTTAAACTTCATGTCTGATAGTCCTAGTTTCCTTCGGGCAGGACAACACACTATTAATTTTGTGAATTTTTTCAGCTGGGTAACACATGGCAAGGGATGCCCAGCTGCCCCGGTTTCCTGTTTAGGCAGGATAGCTGGCATCACAAATGGTTACTGTATTTTGCTTATGCTAATATAACAGGTCCCATCCTTTTTTTACTTAAAAAAAAAAGGGATAGAAAACTTATGAATATATTATCAAGAGAGCCCTATCTTAACTTGGGTTTTAAATCTCTAGATATGCAAACCCTTCCTCAATCAGTTTTAGAGTGCAAAAGATTAGAGTCTACATATACAATTTTCATTTACTTAATCTCTTACTATTATTATTCAAGAGTGACACTCCACAATGAATTTGAGCACGAAATCACACATCAACCTAATAATGAGTTGTAGAATGCCCCTCTCCACACAATTAATATTACTTATGACAAGTTATATTATTAAAATGAAAATGTTGGTATTATTATGGTTAATAGTGGTTGATTATTTTTTATAATGACTTTTGTTGACTATGTTTGACTATAGTTGAATTAGGGTGAGTATGGTTGTAATTACCCATGGTTAAATATAGTT
>ML789422.1:10265-32382 GCA_009831015.1 Picea engelmannii
CAAAAGTGACATTATGCACTTTAACCAAAGTCAAAGTACAAATAGACATAAAGTACTAGGACAAAGTGCCAAATGACTTTCCCACATGTGCTAAGGAGGGAAAACACATGGGGAACACCTCCTCAGGTACTAATCTCAACAACTGTTGCATCCAAGGTCGCTCCCTCTAAACGTATGAGCACTTGTCTATCCTCGAACATCATTGCATACCCCTTATCCTCTAGAGTTAACATAGAGAGCAAATTAACCCTCAGCTCGGGTACAAACATCACCTAATCCACCTCCAGAGAACCACCTAACTCTAGCTGGAATCTAACGCATCCAACCCCCTTCACTGCATGCCTGGTGCACACCCCACTCTTCACATGCCAGTCTAAGCCCGTCTCTGAGATACTAAGGAACACCGACCTCATTCCCGTCATATGGCGAGATGGTCCATTGTCCATGAACCATGCCCCACTGTCCTCCAACTCGGCCAATCTGTTGTTGCTCAAAAGAGAAGCAACCAGAGAAAATTCATCCTCGAATTTCTCTACAAACGCATCCATCTTAGTAGTTGTTGTGGCTGCTACCTCTGCCTCCTTTTTATTCTTCTTCTTCTTGGGACACTGGCTGGCATAGTGGTCAATCTTGTGAAATGCAAAGTATCTAACTTTTCCCATGTCCCTGGAACCTCCCGTTCCACTTCCCTTCTTCGCATGAAGAGCCACATTCTCTTCCTCTTCACTCTATGGTTGGCTAGTCTGAGTGGCATCAAGTCTCAGCTCTTCCTGGGTGACGTCATCCCATAACCTCTCCCAATCAAGGAGCTTCTCCCGAGCAACCACTCCATGGACAAATACTTCCCACTGCTTGGTGAATCCATTCAAGGTTGTCCTCACCAACTCAGTCTAGTCCACTGCCTCTCCCAAAGCTACCAGTTCATCTCTGATCTGAGTGAACTTTGTGAGGTAAGTGACCACCGACTCTCCCTTAGCCATCTTTGTGCTTCTCAGCTTCTCTCTGAGAAACATCTTCCTACTCTAGTTATTAGACTGGTACAACTTCACTCGGGCATCCCACATTTCCTTGGTTGTCTTCTTGCCAGATAGATGTGGGATAATGTGGTCTTTAACTCCATCCACAATAATCCTCCTCGTCTTTACATCCTTCTTGAGGTGGGTTGCTAGTTGTGTTGGATCAGCTGGAGGGACTTATTTCCCTTCAGCGAATTCTAATAGCCTATTCTCCTCCAGCACCAAGCCTATACACTCCCTCCAAGGATAGAAGTTCGAGGCGCCCTCCAACCTGTCTTCGAACCTTAGGCTTGCCATTTGAGTCAGCTCCTCTGGCTGCCCCACTTTCTCTGGTTATATGTCCCACTTGTTGATTTACTCTTCCTGGTCTGCACGACAAGAAACTTGGCTTATCATGTACTCAAAGGATGAGCTTTGATACCATGTTGATTTTTCCTATAACCCAGCAATGAGATTAATGCCAATAATTTATCTTAACCCAAAAATTATACTAGCTGATATAAAACTGGAAATTATGCAATTTAATCTACATCTGAGTTATACACCAGAAAATAATAGCAGAAGCATCCACAGAAACCAAGCAAAAATTAGACATACATGAGATGTACCCTGGAAACCCTAGTGTGGGGAAAACCAGCTAAGAGGGGGCTTTATTATGGCTCTTGATAGAAAATTACAACAGCTAGAAAACATAAATTTCTTAGCAGTATACCCTTCCCTTCCTCAACAAAATTCGCCAAGTTGATGGTTGTACGGCCCAACTTGATTCTCGATTGTACGGACCTGCTTGTACGGCCTTCTCAGAATCTTCCTGCTATTGCTGGGTGAAATCGGCCCTAATTCGGCCTCCTTATCTCTACTCAAGGTGCCCAAAAATCGGCATGTGGAAGTTGTTGAATATGGCTTGAGTTCGGCCTCACTTTGTTGCACAGTACAACCCTAATTTGGCCTTTGTTGGCTGCCCAAAGTTGGCCCAAAATTTGCCTTCTCCAAGATGCTTTGTCTCTTCTTCTCTCCCAGCCAAGCACCCCTCTTCCTCTCACTTGCTCAACCTCACAAATGAGAATGCATGCCCTCTCACCCTCAACCCCTTTATGTTCCCACCAATCACCTTTCTTGCCTTGAACTGTGTGCCAATTCAACCTTCAAGGCTTGTAGGAGGTGTGCCCCCCTTGGTTGGGCCCCACAAACCACTCACTAGCTCATGGCGTGTGCCCCACTAGGCTTGGGCCCCACAATCCACTCAAAAGCAAAAATTTTCTAATTTTCCTAAGTCTGATTTAGGCTGAGATAATAAGGCTAATTTGGGTAATTAGTGTGTCCATCAACTGGCCTAGGACACATAGACACAATTGAGACACCTACCGAGCTAAAAAGCTAACACTATAAAGATTCAGATTGGGTTGGCAATAGCATAGATCGCAAGTCCACCTCCGGGTACATTCTTAGTTTAGGATCCAGCCCCATTTGTTGGTCGAGTAAAAAGCAATCAATGAATGCTTTATCATCAGCAGAGGTCAAGTAGATAGGAGCGGTCAACATTACCATTCAGGCACTTTGGCTACAAAACTTCCTCACTAAGCTTGGTATCCAGTTCCATCGTTCAACTGCATCTGGTGCAACAATCAAAGCACACTAAAATTTTGCAGAGACAGAGTGCAACGACAGAGAACAAAACACATCGAGATCCACATGCATTACATCAGAGAGTTAGTTCATGACAGGATCATCGACTTGCAATAATGTCCTTCCTCTGAACAGGCTGTTGACATCTTCACCAAGACTTTCACTGAGCAGGAATTCCACTTTCTACGTGACATTATTGGAGTTAAGGACACAGTTTCCTAGCAGTTGTCTTTCTTTTTCAATATTGTACTTTGAGGGGGGAGGGTTTCCCATGAAGTTTTCCCTCTTTCCTCTTTTTCACTGTTCATTCATTAGATGCATTGTAAAATGGGTACCTAACATGGCTTCTTGCCAGGACCCATTCTCCATTTACTCCCTAGTAGTGTTCAATGTGGGTGTTGGAGATATTACACACCCACCTAGTATTTATTTTCCTAGGTTGATTAGTCTATGTTGAGGGCACCCCTGGTCAGAGATATTCTCCCCTAGATGAGGACGCCACATCCTCTTCATTCATTACTCAGTTGCACTTCAGTTAGACTAGTGGAGTAGAGTCTTGCATGGCAACCTTGGTATTATCACCAAGTGTTGCATGCTCACCTTGGGATCATCACCAGGAAGGCGCCACACATGTGCATGCATGAGATTCTCCTCCCTCCACTTGTGATTCGTCAGTTAACTGATGACTACATGGCCAATTAACTAGGACTAGGTGGCATTTCACTCCCGTGTTTGTCAATGTGTGTTCGCATCTCTCTACATCACTACTATGGCACATTAGTTCAGCCATGTAGAGTATATCATGTGTATTTTTCCATTCTCTCATTTGGTTAATACAATTCTTTATTCTTTCTCTCCATCCCACCTCTCTCTCTCTCTCTCAACTTTGCAAGCTTTGTGTGAATTGTTGCTAGCTAGATTCTCTGTGCAGGTTTTGTTATCACACAAATTGTAGGTTGCGCAAAGCCCGACCCAATCCACAAGATGGAGAGAACTATGGGAGAGTCTACTCACTATCACCTTAGATAAACCCTCCCCTCGCTTTAGTGAAGGAGAAATCCTACACAAGGGGGGAATCTCGAGTGACCCTAGGGGGAAATGAGATGAAAAGTGAGGTTATGGAAGATGATGCCACTATAGGTCAAACTACTAAGTGGAAAGTGTCTTGGGAACAAGTCTTGGAGATGTTCAATGGTTGCCAAGTGCTTGAGTATTTGCGGAAGATAGTTGTACCTGCCCAAGACACAAGAAAAGACAAATATGCAAGCCAAGATATCCAATGGACAAGCAAGTGAAGCTTGCTGTCCTATATAGCAGCAGTAAACAATGATACAAATCAGCAAGCAAATGATAATCAAAGCTGCTAAATAAGTCACTAAAAGTCTAGTTAAAGATGCAAGAGATAAGGTAGTAATGACTAGTATAACTCAAGTAAGATAGAGCAAGACTTTAGCATCAATATAGGGCTGTTCAAAGATGTTATTGCAGAGATATTATAACAGCCTTATGGCTGTAGCAAAATATTGCTACAGCAGAAAATTCCAACTACCAAAAATTACAAGTAAACCACCCAAAATATGCTAAATGACAAGTAGATTATTATGGCAGCTTTCTAGCAAATTCTGACAGTTGAAAAGAAAGGAAAAGTAAAAGTTTGTGAGCAAATTGTTGCAGCCCTAATGGCTGTAGCTTCAAGTTATAACAGAAATAATATATCCTTAGCCAAAGAGAACGACCTAGTGGCTCAAGCAAGCTAGTAGAGCATAGAATTGATTCGACTTCAAACAATTTGAAAATCTCGTAAAATCACATTACCCAATGCAAGCAATTTATTTCTCCAATGCAAATTTCAGATTAGTGCCTTTAATATATTGGGTAAATGGAGTCTTGGATGTGAGAGTTAGACCTAGAATATCCCTAGGGGTGTAATCCATTTTACTCCATAGGGCATGCAAATCAAACTAAGGTAAATCTAGGAGGGTGTACACCCTTGTACTCCTCCTAGCAACCTTGTCAAAAATGACGTATCAACCAACAAATGAAATGAAAATTGGTGGAGGGTGTATGCACTTATACTCCTCCTAAGGTTTCAAACAAGAATAGCATGGAACAGGAAGAAAATGTCAATAAATGCAAAAATTTCCTTACCAATTCCACAAGATGCAAGATCAAACCCTAGTTTACCAAACCATATCCATCCATAAGCAAGAGAAGAAGCCTCCAAGAGGTGCGCACCACCTTAGCTCCACAATATACCAAGAGAAATCACCAAAAGACATTTGCACAAGAGAGAGATATCCAAATTGCCCAAAGAGGGCGCAAATTTCAGCGAAGTATCCTCTCCAAGATGGGAGAGTTATGTCAAAATGAAATGTCATTGATCTCTATTTATACAAAACTCCTAAAAAGTGTTTGTCCACTTAAATTAGGGTAAACCACAAAGTAAGGAGGCCAACCTCCTTTACGTTTCCCCTTTACAACTTTAAAATTTAATTTGCACATAAGAAAGCCCAAAAAAAGCATGACGTCACCCTTCTAGGGCAACGTTTTGGCACTTGGAGCAAGTCGTTGAGTTTGGGGATGAAACGTTGGGCCTCCAAAGGCCTCCTTCTTATGCGCTAGGGTCTTCTCCATCAAGCCAAGGCTTCTCCTCTTCAAAAAAGTGCCAAGTGTCAATCATCAACACCACCACCACCAAACCCTAGCCTCAACAAAACGTCAATCCCCAAGATGTAGCGCTCTAGCCTTCAAAGGCAAATCGTTGGGGTGTTGAAGGGCTAGGAGAGGTCCTCTAAGGTATCTCTCAAGCCTCCAAAGGCTACAATCATCATCCGGTGTGCATGCCATGGCATCCAACCTGTGGGCTTCTTGCCCCAATGAAGGCCCAAGCTGGGCTTGTTCCTCCAAATTGTCCACCAGTCAAGGTCCTGCAAAGACAGACAAGCGCGCCCTCCAAGGATCTCAAGTCAAAGCATCATGGCGAGTAAAATCACATTTAATATAAGAGCCATTCAAGTATGTACATCAAAAACTACCTCATCAAATTAAACAAGTGCTAAAGACCCTATGCCATTTTCCAAGTTTAGGTATGGGAGGGCTGACAAAGTGACCTATTGGGTGAATCATTCCTTAACTCAATGAGTGTTTCCTAGGTGGAAACCTCTCAAAGCATGTGGAGAAGATGAAGTGGATGGGGGGTTAAAACTTTTGGGCATGGGGTTCATGACATACAAGGGTTTGTATTGTCTCATTTATGGGTGCCTTTGTAGAGGGGGTGTTGCACTTTCGTTTTCAATGCATCCTTTTTCCAAGCCCATTTATTGTCTTTTGTTTTTTAAGATGTTTCTAGGTTGAAGCCAAGGTGGGGCTTCTACCTAAGCATGAAAAACAATTCCCACCTTGACTCTACCATGGTCACATTATGCTTCCCCAAGTTGAAGACAATGTGTGGGACTTCTATCTAAGCATGAAAAGCATTTCCCACACACGCTCTACCTTGGTTGGCATTTTTATATTGTTATTTTTCACGAGACCCATCAGTTTCTTATGAGAGACATTTCATTGTCCTCGGGATCCTTGGGCGAGAATCTAGAAGGTTTATGATTGGCTTTTATCTTTTACCAGCTACAAACCTCTGGGCCTTCATCCCCTTCTTCCCATGAAATGAGGTACAATCCCTTCTTGGGTCAATACACCTAAAAATCCCAAAAGATAAGGAGACGAACAAGGGGTGAAGTGATGAAAAATGATAAGTATGATCAGGAGTGGCACAATGAGTTGTCAAGGAGACCTCTCAGTAGCAAACCCATCCCTAAGTGTGACCACTTACTAGGGCGCAATGTCAACCACCAAGGTGAAACAGAGCAAAGTGCATAACTTCCAAGCAAATGTTCTATAATCAAAAGCAGCTTTAAATGCAACATACTCAAATCCATGAAATATTAAAGTGACACTTACCACAATACCTGACTTGTACCTCATGGAGCAAGACCCGTCGTCTTTCGGAAGCAAGTTGATGTGGTGGATACCATCATGATGAACCTGAGATCTGTGGTGGTGACGTGGGCCTCTATCTATGCAAGTGGACGTCGTCGGCCATCTGTTTCTCGGTACTCCATGTCTACAACCTGAGGGCCTCGAGACATCATCTCCTAAGTTATCCCTAGAAATTGGGGATAATAGGTTTCAACCAAATCCTACATGTCATAGACTAGGCCATGACACAACATTGTAGTCCTTAGTTAGAGCTTTCCAACGAGCTACTATGCACGCCAACGAAGATTGTATGCAAAAGTTGCGCCCCCAAGAAGTTGATGTAGAAACTAACTACCTCAGGCCCAAAAACACCTTTTTGGCACTTCACCTCCTGAGCTTAGTGACTTGGACCTTTAGGGTTCTTGCTTTATGATAAAAGGCCATTCCTTTGGCCTCTTGTATTATCTTTTGTGAATGAACGTAGCTGACATCTCTCTCTCTCTTCGGAGATAAGCTACCACCATTCTAGCCAGTTTGTATTCTACAATATTACGCTATTTCATTCATTAATAGAAGTTGGGTTTTCACTATATTATTGTGCTCTCTACTATATTCATGTGTGTGTTTCATTTCATTCTCTATACAATCTGGATCAGTGGTATCAGAGCAATCTGCTTCTTGTTGTTTCTCGATGCATGTCCCGACGAGGTCAGGGTATAGAGAGTTGGGTCTCGAGCTAGTTTCACTAGGAGACAACTACTCTCACCAGCCCAAGCGACCTCCCATGGCGGGGTAAAAGAGAGATGACGAAGCAGGAGATCCTATCAAGATGTTGCTCGAGAAAGCCTTTCACGTGACATACGAACGAGATGATGGAAAACTCCACCTAGATCCTTCAACAAGTGTTGATGGCGGGCGAGGAACCTTCAACAAGCAACCATTTCGGAGGTGCGACACCCTTCAAGGTACAAGTTAACTTTGATATCCCTTTATTTGAAGGCCAGATAGATGTAAATGCTTTGGAGAAATGGCCGAATTTGTTAGAGGGTTATTACTCTTAAATTATTCATTTTTTATGCAGTAGAGTTTTTATGAGAAGAGTGGAACTGTGTTATTGTTTTAATTTTCTCGACGTTTCGATCCCCAAGCCGGAATCATCATCAGGAGTTTGTAAAGCTCAATTATTAGTGATCTCCCAAACCCTAAATAAATAGACATTGATACCAATGAAAGAACCAACCAATGTAAGTATTATTCCAAGTTGTTATTATTTTCGTTTTTAATTCTTTGTATAACATGCCTCCATGCTTCTTTAATTTTGTACCCATCATCTTTGTTGATGTTTGCAGCATTTAATTATATTTCAAGGGCTTCAAGTACCTTTCTTTTACCATAGTGGCTCATCTTCGCAATGATTTTAGTGTTGTCAATACAAATCAGATGGCCAGCGTTTTGTGAATACTCAACTAAGGCAGATCGCTTGATCCGGTTATGTTTTATGTCAATGCAATGTTCTTTGAGTCTGATGTGTAGTGATCTCCTTGTCTCTCCAATATAATATCTTCCACATGAGCATGGTATTGTGTAAACACCCTTATGATGTTTTGGATCAATGACGTCTTTAGCACAATCCAACATGCTTCTAAGTGGGTTATTACTCTGTTCAAAAAATTTCCGACATCGAAAAGATCACCTTCGCACTCCTTAAAACCCTTCCCCATGAAAAATATTGGTGGGAAAGTTACTAAGAGAGACATAACGAAGACGAGTCTATAGCATTCAAGACAGGACCCACTTGGTGGCCTTTGTTGATGCCCAAAAGGTGGAATTCTACCATGTTGGAAACTATGATGACTAGTACACGAGATGGATGATTCTACATCAGGAGAGAGACCAAACAGTGTTGGAGTACACCAACATCTTCCATACCTTGCACTCAAAGTTGGGTATCAGAAACTATGAGCAGCATCTAGTTTTGAAGTACTGCAATGGCCTACATAGGTACATCCAAGTAGAGATGGATTTCTTAGACATCTCCTCACTAGGAGCCACTTATCGATAAGCTGTCAAAATCGAGCAGAATTTTAAGCAACGAAATAAGTGGGAGTTTGGGTCTGCAAATCTACCACAACAGAAATATGGTAAAAGCAGCCCTAACTCACAGAAAAAGGGACAAACTAGGGAGAACCAACCTCAAAGGTGTGAGTTCCACAAAATCCCCTGGCACAACACTGATGAATGCCACTCAGAACAGTCATTGTTGGTCAAGCTTAAAGAAAAAGAGTCGAACCCTGACTTGGACTCTGATTCGGAATAGGATAAAGGAAAGCAGATCATCAATGTAGAACCTAGTGCTACCATCGCAACCGCAAAGATACAACCAAAAGAGTTAAAGGAGCTTGAGGAGGGGGAACGCCTCTTCCATTCACAGATGTGGGTGAAGGGGACCCCTCTACATTTTATTGTTGATAGTGGGAGCTAGAAGAACCTGATCTCAGCGAAGGTCATCAAGAGATTGAAGTTGCTGACAATGCCACACCACCAACCATACACCATCGATTGGTTGAGCCAGAGACAAGACCTTCACATCAACCATCGGTGTTGCCTGTCCTACAACATCAAGCCCTTCAAAGATGAGGTACTATGTGATGTTGCCCCACTCGAAGTTTGTTATGTTCTTTTAGGACAACCCTATATGTGGAAATGTCATGTTATTTTTGAGTCCAGGCCTCGTAGTGTCATTGTTACTTTGGGAGGTTAGCCCTACAAGGTACTAGAGGTAGTTTTGACTACTGCAATTTCATTGATCTAGGCAAAATAGTGCCAAAAGGTAATCTCTTAGACTACAAAGTTTGTCCTCTTCATGGTTCGGTTAGAAGGTGAACAAAAGATCATCGCAACCACCACAACTTCAGCACAGGGTGTCTCTGCACAACAAAAGCAGGTGGACAAGGTTGTAGAGGAATATAGAGACATCTTCGCCTTACCTATAGGAGTGCCTCTACATTGTCATGTCAAACATCCCATTGACTTGATACCTGGTTCTCCCTTACCCAACGGTCCAATATATAGATGCTTCCTTCTGGAGAATGAGGAAATAAAGTGTCAAATTCATGAGCTCATCTGAAAGGGCCATGTTATTGCACAAGTTGTAGGTTGGGAAAAGATTGACCCAACCACCAAACGGCGACAACTTAGAGAACACCTACCCACTGTCACCTTAGGCGGGTATTCCCGTGACTTTAGAGATGATAGAATCACCTCAAGGGGGGAATCTCGGTGACCCTGAGGGGAATGAGATGGAAAGTAAAGAGATGAAGGAGGGTCCCCGTATAGGTCAAGATGCTAAGCACGGAAAGGCTTGAGAAAGAGTCTTGGTGGTAGCCAAAGGTTGCCAAGAGGTAAGAATACCTGTGAAGAGTGATGTACCTGCCTGAGACACAAGAACAAGCCAAGTATATGCGTATAATGTTAGGTGGACAAGCAAGTTGAGCTTGTTGTCCCTAATTGCAGCAGTAAACAATGACGTATATCAGCAACAAAATGATAATGACAGATGCAAAATAAAGTTGCTTAAAGCTAAGTGCAAAGTACAAGAGACAAGCTAGCAAATGACTAGTTTAGCTCAAGAAGATAGCATGAAACTTTAGCAACAATGTAAAGTTGTTGTAAACATGTTCTGCAGAAATAATTATCAGCCTTATGGCTGTAACAAACAAGTTATTACAGCAGAAATCAACTGTCAAAACTTGTCAACAATCCACCCAAAAAGTGCGCTAGCCTTAGTAGATTAATGTGGCAAACTTTCAGTAACTTTCCACGGTTGAGTAGTAAGTTATAAATGAAAAAGTATTAGGGTTTTTGCAGCCCTAATGGTTGTAGATGAAAAGTTATAACAGCAGCAAGAAATACTTAGCACATTGAGACGCCCTAGTGGCAATGACAAGCCTAGAACATCAAGAAGAGATTGCAATTTGAAAAGTTGATTATCTCGTGTTTTCACGTATCCCAAAGCAAAAAAATTATTTCTCCAATGCAAATTGAAAATGATTAGTGCTTTAACTATTGGGTTATGGAATCAAAGAATGAGTTAACTATACTACTTCCTTGGGGGTGTAAACCCTTTTACTCCCCAAGGCAAGTAAAGCTAACTAGGAAGTGCTAAGAGGGTGTAAGCCCTTTTACTTCTCCTAGCACTACCTTAAGCAACAAATTATTTCCAAGACAAATATTGATGGGCTTAGTGGGGTTGTATGCCCTTATACTCCCCAAGAAATCCAACTAGTTAACCTTGCAACCAAGAGAAAGAGACCATAACAAGATTAAACCCTTCACCTAGAGCAAGAATTAACAAGAAAAGCTTCTACTTTACCAAGAGTTATCCACCAATATGCAAGAGAAATACTCCACAAGAGGTAGCGCACCACTTCTTTCCACCAATATCAAAGAGAACCATAACAAGTACAAAGGAGAGAGAAAATGCCCAAGAATAGCGAAAATTTCAGCCAAGTACTTCTCACATTGGGAGAGTTATGTTATGAAATGAGATTCAAATGATCTCTATTTATACCAAAAGTCTTAAAGATTGTTTGTCCACAACAATTAGGGTAAACACAAAATAAGGGGGAAACAACCCTTATTTTGCCCCTTTACACAAATAATATTATTTAATTTTACTTTTGCACATGAAAGAAAACCCTAAATCATGATGTCAACCTCCTTTGAGGCCACGTTTTGGCACTTAGGCTAAGTCGTTGGGCTTGGAGATAGGTGTGCTAGGCCTCCAAAGGCCATATGTCCTCAATCCTTGCCTTTTCTTCATGGCCAAGGCTATCCTTCCTCCAAAATGTGCCATGTATCCTCATCACTACTCAAAACCCCCTCAAGCATGACGTCAAGCCCCTTAAGGTGACGTTTTTGGCCTTAAAAGCAAGTCGCTTGACTTGTGAGGGTATGGCGAGGTTGTCCAACGTGTCTTCTAGGCCTCCAAAGTCGAGTCTCTGTGATCCAACATGTGGACCCTCGGCATCCAACCTGTGGGATTGAAGCCCCATGGAAGTCCAAGCTAGGCTTGTTCCTCCAAAACTATCCACCAGCTGGGTCATGCAAAGACAAATGGATACACCCTCCAAGGATCTCAAGTCAAAGCATCATGATGAGTAAATCAAATCAATAAAAGAACCATCTAAGCATGTACATCCAAACTACCCCATCAAAATAAATGCATGCTCGAAGACCCTATGCAATTTACCAAGTTTTAGTATGGGAGGGTTGACAAAATGACCTATTTGGTGAATCGTCCCTCAAATTTAGGGGTGTTTCCTAAGGGGACCTCCTTCTAAGTCATGTGGATGATGTGTTATGGATGAGGGGAAGACTTTTGGGCATGGGGTTTGTGACATACAAGGGGTTGTAGTGTCTCACTTATGGGTGCCTTTGTAGAGGGTGTGTTGCACCTTCGTTTTCAATGCATCATTTTTCCAAGCCCATTTAATGCCATTATTTAATTAGAAATCCAAAACCTTGGGTACTCCCTATTGGTGAATCGATTAGCTTGGGGGGCAATACCACAAGGCCACTTGAAGCTAGAGGTACACAAAGTGCCATATGCAAGGAAAGAAAGGGACACCGCATAAGTGTACACACCTCAACAAGTGGGGACATTTATATAATGTTAATTTGTTTTTGCATGTCTTTGATTTTTTTATGAGAAGCATTTCATTGCTCTCAAGACCTCTTTGGGCGAGCATCTGGAAGATTCATAAGTAAGCTTTTATCTTTTGCTAGCCACAAGCCTCTGGACCTTCAACCCCTTCTTCCCATGAAATGAGGGACATCCCCTTCTTGGGTCAGTACACCCGAAAAACCCAGAAGGTGAGGAGATGCGGGGATGAAGTGTGGAAAGTGGCAAGTATGGTTGGGAATGGCACGATGACTCATCAAAAGGACCTCTCAGTAGCATACCTATCCCTAAGGGTGACCCACTTACTAGGGCGCAATGTCAACCACCAAGGTGAAACAGGGCAAAGAGCATAATGTCCAAGCAAATGTCACATAATCAAAAGCAATAATAGATGTAACAAACTCAAATGCCTCAAATATTGAAATGACACTCACCATAATACCCAACTTGTACCTCATGGAGCAAGACCCGATGTCATCCGAAGGCCAGCTGATGTGGTGGATACCGTCATGATAAACCTGGAGCGTGGTGGTGAGGTGGGCCTCCATCTGTGCAAGTGGACACTGTTGGTCAAGCTGTCTCTCGGTACTCCATGTTTGTAACCTAAGGGCCTCGAGACATCATCTCCTTAGTTATCCCACAAAATGGGGATAACAGGTCACATTCGACCGAGCTCCTCACCTTGTGAGAGCCCAATTGTGTTGGTGCAAAAGAAGGATGGCACATGGCAACTCTGTATTGATTATAGAGTCTTGAAAAAAATCATTGTCAAGAACCGATACCCAATCCCCCAGATTGACGATCTTCTTGATCAACTTAAGGGTGCCAAGTTCTTTAGTAAGATTGATCTGAATTCAGGCTACCACCAGGTTCCGATAAAACAAACTAATGTATGGAAGACAACCTTCAAATCTAAAGAAGGCATTTTTGAGTGGTTGGTCATGTCTTTTGGGCTTGACTAATGCTCCAACGACATTCACGAGAATGATGGATGATATCTTGTGGTTGTTCACAAACTCAACCAGACCTGGGCATAACATTTGCAGCACTATTAGTAGGTCCTGAGCACCATGTGGCAACACAAGTTATACGCCAATCTGGAGAAATGCTCATTCGACATGCAAAGAATTCAATACTTACGATACATCGTGGATGAACATGGGGTGCATGTGGACTCAACCAAGATCTAAGTCATTCGCCATTGGCTAGCCCCGACAACTCTGACAGAGCTACGCAGCTTCTTGGGCCTCGCCAACTTCTATCGTAGGTTCGTGTTGGGGTTCTCTCATATCACTTGGCCCCTAAGTCAAGTGACCAAAGGTGGAGCTACAGCCAAGTTTTCCTGGTTTGAATCACAGCAGAAAGCATTCTAGGATTTGAAACATCGCCTTTGTTTTGCACCAATGCTCATGTTGCCAAACCTGCAATAGTCATTTGAGATTGAGACAAATGCCTCCAAAAATGCTATCGGTTCAGTACAGCAGAAAGCATTCTAGGATTTGAAACATCGCCTTTGTTTTGCACCAGTGCTCATGTTGCCAAACCAACAATAGCCATTTGAGATTGAGACAGATGCCTCCAAAAATGCTATCGGTGCAGTCCTCACTCAGCAGGGACATCCAGTGGCCTATCACAGTGAAATGCTATCTGATGTTGTTTGTAGATATCCCACCTATGATAAGGAGATGTACTCCATTGTGCAGGCATGTTGACAGTGGAAGCATTATATTATGGGAAAGAAAACAATTATCCACACTGATCACAAGCCTCTGCAATTCATGCAGACACAAGGAAAGTTACAGAATGACCGCCATCAAAAGTGGTCCACATGTGTAATGTCTCCACTTTTGGACATTATTCCATTACAGAGTGTTATGTTGACCAGAGTAGCCAGATAGGGGTGATAGCGAGTACAGGAGCTATTGAGGGGTTTTATTGGGCCCAACTTGCATCGCTCATCTTATTTCATCATCATAATCCATTCCGCACATCTTGGCTTTGGTTCCATTGCATTCCGACAATTTCCGTAATTTTGAGTTATTTTGGGCTATATGTTAATTAAATTCACTAAGGAGGTCCTATTGGGCACAATACTTGGAGGAACCTCTTAGTGTAATAGCTCATCGGAATCGGGAGGAATAGCACTACAGGATAGGATGATGAGAAGTGACTTTCAGTGGCCAGAGAAGCCACAAGGAGGGATAAACCACTTTTTAGAGGTAAAATGGTTAATTAATTAATTAATAATTAAATAAAGTAAAAGTCACTTGGAGAGACAAGGTGAGCAGGGAGGATAAAAGAGAGATAGGGGCCTCTATTCTCTCATTATGTTGATTATCAGTTTGATATATGGCTTCTTGCTAGTGAACCCATGCACTTGGGGATTTTGAGGGTTTTGACTGAACAAACCCTAGAGATCAGCTCGGTGGTGAAAGATCCCACCCAACCTGGTCCAAACTTGGTCACGGAGGTGAAAGATTCCTCTCTCACCATTCTACATCAGATCTATTTAGTTCCAGGAGCCTTTGTGGAGGCAAGGTGAATTATTGGAGGGTTTCTGCAGAGCTAGGACGCACCCATCTTGAGAGAGTGGTTCGATTTGCACAGAGGTGATCAGATTCTCAGTAGATCTCACTCCAGGGTTGCTAGCCATATCACCATAGCGCCTTATTACAGCAGTGTTTGAGGGTATTCATCAGGCCATTCATTTCTTCTACCAGTGGGGCAAATTTCATGAAGGAGAGCGTATTGGGGATTTGAGATCCTGTGATTTGTGAGCAGATTTGTCATCTACAGCCAGGGGATCTTCATATATGAGTTAGCCATCATCAGATCTACAAGTTGCAGCCATTTCATGAAGATTTTACATCAGATTTATTGTGCATATTTCAGCAGGGCGTAAGCAACAAGGAAGGCACATTTCTGGGTATGGAATTTGTGGATTTTTCATGATATAACATCTCTTTTGGGAAGCCATCATTTGGGGATTGAAAAGGAGGATCATTGACACTATTTCCTTGACTTTTGGAGCCATTATAGGCCAATAAAGTGGTCGTTGTATTACTTATATCAGATCTGGAAATTACTACCATTGGACAGCCATTAATAATAAATAAACAAGCAAGGATTGTGTGGAGGTATATGTGCTTTTGTTGTGTATTTCTTGCATTTACTTTTATGCTTACTCTAGTCTATGTTCCATACGATTTCATGTTGTTTTATACAATATTAAACTCAAAAACATGGATGGAAATGCAAGCTACAGCCATGCATGCAATCTGTTTGACATAATGCCTCAATGAGAAAACTATCATATACATAACAGCAAACAAATAATCATAACAGCAGACACTTTGGGGGTTCTAAAGAGGTTGGAACTCGTTCCATTGACCTTCTAAACACATCAGTAATCTTCCTTGAGAGTTGGGACAACAAGAGAGTCGATTTGCCCAAGAACTTTGAGCAAACACGCAAAGTGTTTGACGAAAGTTCTCAACCAATTAGATCTGATTTTTTATGTCAGATTTGGTTGGGAATATTACAACATACTTGCAAGTTGCAACAATTCCACTTGAACATTAAGAACAAAAAGGGCAACGCCAACCATGTTGTAGATTGCCTCAGTCGAACCCCGAATGTGGCACTAACCACAATTCTTAATTCTTGTGGGCACGAGATCTCTGAGTGGCCACAATTATACAATAGTGACTCTAACTCTGCTGCTACTTATCAGACATTGAGTGCAGGAAAACAAGTCCTGGACTTCCACCTCCAGGATGCTCTCTTGTGCTATCTCGGCCATCTTTTTGTTCCTTCAAGCGAGTGTGCAAAGCTAATTTGGGAGGCACATTACAGTTGGGTGGCAAAGCACTTCGATGTGGAGAAGATAGTAGCAATCCTTCTTAAGTATTTCTATTGGCCAAAGCTTCGATAGGACGTCATCCAGTATATCAAGTCGTGCATTGCCTATGCCATCACTAAACCCTCCATCAAGAAGTAAGGGTTGTACACTCCCCTCCCTACCCTAGACAAGTCTTGGGAGTCAGTCTCCATGGATTACATGTCAGGGTTTCCCTCCACCAAACATGGTCACGATTGCGCCTTTGTGGTTGTCGATTGATTCTCTAAGATGGCCATTTTGGCACAATGTAAAAAGAGTACCACAGCCAAAGCCACTGCTAGGCTTTTCTTTGACCATGTTTGGGTTCATTTTGGGCTACCACAGACCATTATTTCAGATAGGGATAGCAGATTCCTCGGTACCTTATAGTCCAACCTATGGTCTCTGATGGACACCAAGTTGACCAAATCAACTACCTTTCACCCTCAAACAAATGAACAAACAAAAGTGATCAATAGGATGATCGTGCATATCCTACGCATGTACAACTCCAAGCATCCATGTACATGGGATGAGAGCCTTCCATATGTTTAGCATAGCTATAACAGAGCCCTCCATAGCTCTATTAGCCACAACCCTTTTCAGGTGTGCTTGGGGTTCCAGCCATTGGCCTCCATTGATGTAGCTTTGCCCGTTCCATCTTCATCGACAAAGTCCTCCCATGCTCAGATTGAGGCAGACAAAGCAGCCAAATTTGAATGAATCCAACACCTACAACAACAGGTTCATGATATCTTACAGAAGGCCAATGCCAAGTACAAGCAGCGACATGACCAGCGTCGATTTCCACACAAGTTTCAGGTTGGTGACAAGGTATGGTTGCATTTGCAGAAAGAGCGCCTCACGGGCCCACACAAGAAGCTCAAACCACTTTGATATGTGCCTTACACCATCACAAAGGTTGTGGGTGAAAATGATTTCGAATTGAGTATTCCTCCTTTCCTTGGCTTGCACCCAGTATTTAATGTGGAGATGCTTCGACCATATTTCCCACCTCTGTTGGACACCTCAGAGGTGGCTGAGCAATTGGCCCCTATAGAACATAATCTCGACTGCCTTGAACAAGCTACAGTGGATCGGATCATGGACACCAAGATGAAGGGCACTCGCCAGCAGAACATACAACTCTATTAGGTTGTCAAAGCGGGACAACTTCTTCAGCAAGGCAAATGGCTCACCAAGATTCAGTTTTAGCAAAAGTTTTCCCATCTATTGCGGAAACTTGACGCAATGGGGACCATTGCTTCCTAAGGGAGGAGGACTAATCTAGGTGGATATCGGTGGCCACCCACCTCTTCCACTGACTCAACATGGTTCTCCATCCTGGTAATTTTGTTATGATTTTCTAGGTCCTAAACTTTCGAGGTTGTTTTGAGGCCCTAAACAATGTTTTCTGGGAAATTCATGGGCCAAGGCTTGTCGAAGACTAGGCCATGACACCACATTATAGTCCTTAGTTAGAGCTTTCCAGTTAGCTACTATGCACGCCAAACGAAGATTGTATGCAAAAGTTCTCCCCCTGGGTTGTTGATGTAGACACTAACTACCTCAGGCCCAAAAACACCTTTTTGGCACTTTTCCTCCTAGGGTTAGGGTTTTGGACCTTTAAGGTTCTTGTTTTATGTTAAAAGGCAATTCCTTTGGCCTCTTGTATTATCTTTTGTAAATGAGCGTAGCCAACATCTCTCTCTCTTCAGATATAAGCTACCACCGTTCTAGCCAATTTGTATTCTACAGTATTATGTTATTTTATTCATTAATAGAAGTTGGGTTTTCACTGTATAACTGTGTTCTCTGCTATATTCCTGTGTGTGTTTCATTTCAATCCCTATACAATCCAGTTTACAAGCCCACCCCACGTTCCTCTTAAGACAGACACTCTTGACCAAGTTCCTTCCCATGGGTTGTACCTGACAGGCTGACACCTTGAGGTAGCCATGGGGGCACCTAGAAGTAAAGATTGAACTTATGACACCAAGAAGGAGAAATTATTTATGTTCCTGATGATTAATAGAATTAAGCCACAGTGGCCCAACAGGCTTGGGACTAGCAGTGGGGAGCGAGGAGTTTCTCACCATTGGTCAAGGTTCCATTCCCATGGGGTTTACCTGGTATAGTGGTACTTCAACATAATCCAAATCTACTCAAGCATCCAAATCCAGGTCAATACCAGCAAAAACATCTCCGAATAAGGTTCTAGCACCATGCCAAATGTGTCCAGAAAAGAAAGGAAAGCAAATGTAGCATGTCCAAAAGTAAACCAATCCCTTGGATTACTATGAAAAACCCCATCGGATTTTAGAGTAGCATGATCTAATTCAAAATTTTCACCTAATTGAGCAAGTCTAGTATATTTTTTCACTGTCGCAAGATCACCAAAATTATCTCTGTCAAGTCAACCACCATAGAACTCAACAGTTACACCTACTTGTTCAACACTATTCTGCCCTCCTAAAAGAGAACATCGGTTTTCACAAGTTCCTTCTTTGTCTACGAGAACTACTGGAAATGTTTCAAATAAGGTTGTGGGGTACTTGGAGGTAGAGGTTGAGCTATGACACCTAGTGATGATTGGAGTCATCTAATTGTTCTACTTTTTAGACCCATATATGACTACAATCAATCAAATTACAACTAAAAAAAATAAATATACAACCAAAATAGGGCTAAAAAGTAGAACAGTTAGTTCGGAGATGATCACCTGGAACGAAGCCCAGCCATGCATTCTTCTTTAAGGTCAACATTGTTGATTAAGTTCATATCCCAGAAACTGTACCCGCATGTCTAGCATATTTTTTCACTATCGTAAGATCACCAAAATTATCTCTGTCAAGTCCACCACCATAGAACTCAACAGTTACACCTACTTGTTCAACACTATTCTGCCCTCCTAAAAGAGAACATCGGCTTTCACAAATTCCTTCTTTGTCTACGAGAACCACTGGAAATGTTTCGAATAAGGTTGCGGGGTACTTGGAGGTAGAGGTTGAACTATGACACCTAGTGGTGATTGGAGTAGTCTAATTGCTATACTTTTTAGACCCATATATGACTAAAATCAGTCAAATTACGACTAAAACAATCAATATACTACCAAAATAGGGCTAAAAAGTAGAACAGTTAGATAGTTCTGAGGTGATCCCCTGGACCGAAGCCCAGCCATGCATTCTTCTTTAAGGTCGACATTGTTGATTAAGTTCCAATCCCAGAAACTGTACCCGTCACCTTAAGGTGGCAATGGGGGCACATGCAGATAGGGGTTGAACTTATGAGACCGAAACAAGAGGTTTGATCCTTCGTGGAACATGCTGCCGTGTTAATGAGGCCAATTATGTGCTATACTGTGATATCTCACAGACTAGGCTACGTGCAGGTCTAGAGTGATTTTGACAGGTACCTTCGTCATGGCATAGCCCACTCCTTCAATAAAAAGGGCCATTTGGGGAAAAATGGAAAAATAAAGAAAAGAATTCAGACAAGGAGGATATGAGGTTAGCATTCATACACACCATAGCTTCTTCAATAGTAGCGCGCTGATCATGAGAAGCCTGAAATCCACGCTGAGTATTTTGGGCAGCTCTGAGCAGCTCTAACTTGCTCTTCTGCAATTCTCTCGCGACCTGAAACAAAATCGGTCGAAATCGAGATTCAAAAGACCACCAGAAGAAAGCACAATGCTATCCATTGTTTCTCTAATTCATTATCACCTGTGATTCAGAAGACTCTGTGTATGCTCGGTAAGTGAATCTAGTTGGCCTCCTGCGGTCTTTCGTTGAAATCCCAAATGATAAAGGTGTAGAAATCATGGGTAATTGCAAAGCAGTTGGTTGCATTTGGGGTTTGTTGTGGTGCAATGGTGCTCCCATTCTGGTCCGCTGCAGTGTTCTTTCATGAAAATTGGCTGGAAGTGAACGACAACCAAACACAACCATATCCATCGTTAATGTTGTTTTACACATCAGAAAGCTTACATGGTGCGGGTTTTATGGTCATTTCTTTGTTATTTGGGACAATCTTTAATCTTATATTTCATATTTTGCAGAAAGGATCCGAGAAGGTTTTCCATTTTTGTGGCTAGAGTGGAGTTGATTGTATTTCTTTATCAACGTTTGTCAAACGCAGAGTTATTAAGTTTTATCCAAGTTTAGATATTTCTCATAATGCGATGTTAGTGTTATAATGATCATGTTGATAATAGCTCTAATGTTTGTGGCTACAATAGGACACCATCATGTTGATAATATCTCTAATGTTTGTTTGTTTGTTGATCCACCATTTGTAATGTTTGATGGTGTCTTATTGTTTAGAAATGATAAATTCTTGTTTCGTATTGTATGGTTATTAGGATGATAATCAATCTAGAGAGGCATTAAAAAGACATAAATTCTTGTTTTGTGTTGTATGGTCATTGGGATGGAAATCAATGCATATAAATTATCCATTATTTTTAATAGGGCTTACCAAAGAAGAAGTAATCTCTGGAATTTTCTCATTTAAATGAATTGATTTTAATAAAGGTTTCAAATACCTTGGATTCATGCTTAAGTCAAACTATTACAAGTTTTGAGATTGGATTTGGCTATGGCCGAAGGTAGAAAATAGATAACTACATTTTGCAACATGTGGTTGTCTATTGGAGGAAGGTTGACTCTTGTTAAATTGTTCTCAAAGCTATCCATGTTTACTAGCACTCTATGGCTTATATACAAGTTTGAATGTTGGAGAAGATAAAAAAAAAAAGTGATTTCACATCTTGTGGACAACTTGGGGCAACTTATCGGCCCATAACCAAATCTAAAGATATTCTTTTACAACAGTACAATAACATTATGACAATATTGTAAAATTAGCCCCTTATATTCTTCACTTAGATGTCAAATCACTTAACAATTGTCCTTTCACTTTTGTCAAATCGGCAAAACATATATGGTTGTAAATAACAATGCATAAAGAACATATATAGCTGAAAATCAAATATGGAAATTGCACAAAGTTTGGACCTTGAAACTTCATTAATATGCTCAAGATGAAGTACATGTACATATTGTTATCGCATAGTTTGTAGCTAGGTCAAAAAGGCTAAAGGATAAAGGCCAAACTGGCGTAACAGGAACCTTCCCCACCCAATGTCACCTCAATGGGGAGGTTCTTTCTGTTTAGGGAGGTTAACCCAGGGGAGACGTCCCCGGTAACCTGGGGTTTGAAGAGGTTAAAGTATAAAATTCAAGGGAAAAGTTCCTCCTCACATGTTACCACCAAGGTCAGGAAGTTCGGCTAATCAGCCAATAAATGAAGTGTATGCCCAAATGAAAACACATGCCTGGAACAAGACAACAGCAATACAATATATATATGCAGGCTATAACTCAAAGGGTTAGTACTTCCTATGACTATCTGACAATAATATATAAGCAATGAAACAATAGATATTAATGACTTCAACGTTTTGTCAATAAAGCAATGTAAGAATATCAATTCACCAATAGCTATTGAGATGATGCAGCAAACAACATATCCAATCAACCATTTACTTAATAAATGCCTTTAGCCATCATCTAATTGCTTATTTTCAACATTTGTTGCGTCAAGATGAGATAACCAACTGTGACGTCGGCCTTAATTAGGGTTAGTTTGGTTAGTTAGGGTTTCACAATTTAATGTTTTGAGATTTGTTTTGAACACTTGGACTTCAACGTTGAGTGTCTAAGATCAATGCCTAAGGGTATATGGAGTCATTCAAGGAGAGGACACAAAGTTGAAGGAGCAATAGACTAAAGACAAGAGGGAAGGGCTCTAGAGTGTTGCAATGGCAGGGCCCTAGAATCAAAACCCTAGGGGAAAGAGGCTCACTCTGGTGTTGCTTAAGCAAGGCCTCGTGCTCTTTCCTCCTTCTTTAGGTCAAACTTGGCAAAACGG